>MU188139.1:32907-66228 GCA_016904865.1 Pissodes strobi | reverse complement strand
GTTGATGCCCACCTCTGTAGTCCTCTAGTCGCCTCTTCAACAAGTCTGGCAAGTTGGAGCTCAGTGCTGTGATTTGTTCTAAACTCAAATTGTTCATTTGGGATTAGATTGTATTCAGTAATGTGAATGTTTAATCTGTTTATTATAAGGCATTCTGTTAGTTTGCTCAACGTTGAGAGCAAAATAATAGGTCGTCAGTGTTTTGGAAATATTAGGTTCTTGTTTGGTTTTGGCCTTTTTCCAGCATGCTGCACAGTGTTTTAGTTGTAATGTTTTGTTTAGTATGTTTGGTAGTTTGTGTATCGCAAGGTCTGATAGGTTTTAAATTGCTTTGTTTTGTATGTTGTCTAGTCCTGGCGTTTTTCTTGGGTTTAGTTAATAATAAAATTAATAATAATGATAATAATAATAATGATAATAATAATAATAACCCCGCAAGGGGGTAGTTGAACTTTGGTTCGGCTGCTTTGGGGCGTGACGTCCCCACGGGACCGAGTTACCTGGCAGTAGGTAAAAAATGCCGTATCCCCTGCGTTAAAGGGGGACACACATGAAAATGGAGATCAATCGAAGCTTCAGAGAAAGGTCGCTATCTGGGAATCGTCAGGGCATGTTTGGAGCCGGCGCTGGACATGACAGCTTGCGGGACGTGTCGGTGGCAGGGTGTTGAGAAGGCGGGCTCCTGCTGCACAATAAGCTACCGCTCCACAACCACAACAACGAGACAGGTGTCACCCAAGAACCCAGATACCTCCAGTGAGATGCTGCGTAGGAACTTCAGCAAGCGCTTACGCAGGCGGGATTAACCAGACGACGCGACGCATGAAATGGACACCGTCCATGAATGAACAATAATGCGTATCTATTTTAGAGTAACACAGTTAGGACGAGAGACCATCGGGTATCGACAAGGACTGCATACTGAATTCTGCAGAGATTATTCAGAGCTGCATGTAACAGAGCAGAGAGTGGCAGATCAATATCGATCGTATTATCATCACAAACAATCTCATCCAAGCTGCGAGACCTGCAAAACAACAACGAAGATAATGAGAATTATGATGATGATGAGAATGAGAATCACGATAATAACGAGTATGGTGACCACGACGGAGACGCAGGTTGTGTAATATGTGTAACTTGTGTATGAGTCCCTCATGCCAAACTTTGTCGAGGACTTTTTCAATGTCGAGGGCTACAACTGCGGTTGATGCCCACCTCTGTAGTCCTCTAGTCGCCTCTTCAACAAGTCTGGCAAGTTGGAGCTCAGTGTTGTGATTTGTTCTAAACCCAAATTGTTCATTTGGGATTAGATTGTATTCTGTATTGTGAATGTTTAATCTGTTTATTATAAGGCGTTCTGTTAGTTTGCTCAACGTTGAGAGCAAACTAATAGGTCGTCAGTGTTATGGAAATGTTAGGTTCTTGTTTGGTTTTGGCCTTTTTCCAGCATGCTGGAAAGTGTTTTAGTTGTTGTTTGGGCTACTGTAATACCGAAGTGGCTAGGACCAGTATCCACCCCATCGAGAAATGACAGTGACATAATTCGAAAATTGAAATATCATAATATTCATTATAGTTTTTTTTCGACGTTTAATAATATTAAATCAAGTAGATATTTCAACAGTGCCTCATTACAATCCACTACACGAAACATTGGTCCTTCGAGCCGGATTCATTTTTTGGAGTAAGAAGCGATAATCGGAAACAAATATAGTCTCTTTGGCGAAGCGAGAAGACGATTGGTTGATTGGGCCCTATTTTGGATCAGACGGCGAAAGAAGTGTGCGTGAGGTAAACCTTGCATTCGTTATAACCCGTTTTATGTAGGTTTTATATTTTGTTTGAGTATTGGTTTGATTTCGCGAGCCGTAATGTTTGATACACGGTGACTTAGGTATTATCCATACAATTTTAATAGTTTCATTAGGATCACGATTTGTTTAAATTAATTTGGTTTCACAAGTTTGTATTTATTTTCTCGTGACAAGGCTCGTTTAAATTGTTTATTCATTAAGCTAGGTTAATCACTATGCCGAACACGAGAGAAGAACCAGAGTCATCTCCAGCTGATGCTATTAAAGTTCTGATAAAAAAGCGCGGCTCTTTAAAATCAAAGCTTACGCAATTCGAGAAATTCGTCTCATCGTTTGAGGGCCTGGAAATCGACAAAAAGACACGGGCAGAAGTAGTTCAATTGGAACAACGCATAAGTAACGCGGATAAAATTATATGCGATTTCGATCTCATTCAAAATGAGATTGAGTGTCTGGCGGACGACCCAGAGGAATATTACGCGGAACGGGAAGAGTTTGAAAACAAATTTTATAGCATTTTAGCTCGTTCAAAGACCCAATTAGAGAATTTTAACGTTGAAAGCGACGATGCGACATCGAATGTCTCTACTAACCATGCCTCTGGAGCGTGCTCGTCATCACTGGAAGGCATAAAGTTACCGGAAATAGCGCTGCCCAAATTTGACGGTAGCTACAGTCTCTGGATGGAATTCAGAGATACTTTCGAATCTTTAATTCATGCAAATTCCAAAATAAATAACATACAAAAGTTCCATTATTTGCGGGCTTCTTTGGTCGGCACAGCATCGCAGGTGATTCAATCTCTGGAATTTGCCGCTGGCAACTATACCATTGCTTGGGATACTTTATGCGATCGATTTAATAATAAACCTCTTTTGGTGCAAAATCACTTGAAGGCAATTTTTGAAATGGAAAATATTAGTATACCTTCAGCAGGAAAAATTCGAAATTTATATGAAAATCTATTTAAACATCTAGCTTTACTTAAGCAACTAAACGAACCCACTGATTCGTGGGATACTTTGATTATCTTTATTATTGCGAGCAAACTCGACAAAGCTACGACTCAAGAATGGGAAAAGCAAAAATCATTTTTAACAAAAGCAGGTGCGGTTACCTTGACAAACTTCAAAGATTTTCTTAAAATTCGTGCAAATTTATTAGAGACGGTAGAAATGAATTTTGATAATTCAAAAGGCCATAAATCATATGATCGTCATGATTCAAACCGAGATTTCAATGTAAATCGAAAAAACGCGAAACACAGTTACTGTTCAAAGGGTCTCTTGGTTCAAACAGGAAATAAAAACGATAATGTGCATCACAAATTCAAATATACTTGTTTTAATTGTAAGGGCGAACACAGTTTATTTTATTGTCCGGATTTCTTAAAGTTAAGCGTCAAAGATAGAATCGCTAAAGTCAAATCATTGAATTTGTGTTTGAATTGCTTTCGAAGAAATCATGCTCCTCGAGATTGTACATGGAGTGGATGTAAAACATGCGGAAATAAACACAATACGGTTTTGCATGAAAATAAAGCGTTAAGGAATACGGATCAGGAATATCAAAGTTCTGAGGGTCGTAACGATATTGTGCAAATCGAATCATCTGATATGTCAAATACTCTTTTAAGCGTAAATCAGAACACAATTTTATCGACTGCTAAGGTTCATGTTCGTAATAAATCGGAAAACACGCGAGTATCGACAATTAGAGCTTTACTTGACTGCGGCTCACAATCTAGCTATATTACTACAGAACTTTCTAGAAAATTAAATCTTGAGAAAATCAGTACTAATTTAGCTGTCTCGGGAATTAGTGATACGTTAACTTATGCGAAATATAAATGCGATATTCAAGTAGAATCGCCAATTACTGGGTACAATTTTAATTTATCCTGTTTCATCTTAGACAGAATCACGTCAGACATTCCGCATACGAAAATCGATATTGAACAAATAAATATTCCTGTTGACATTAAATTGGCTCCAGATTTTTTTGAACCCCAAACCGTAGATCTTCTAATAGGAGTCGATGCATTTTGGAATCTTCTCTGTGTAGGTCAAATAAAATTAGGGGAAAATTTACCTTTACTACAAAATACGAGACTCGGTTGGATTATTGCTGGTATCATCAGTTCTCCACGTGAAAGGTCACAATGTAACCTAAGCTTAAATCATTCCATAAACAACCCTTTACAAAATCAGCTTAAAAAATTCTGGGAAATCGAGGAGATTGACGTTGATAATTCCTGGTCAATAGAAGAACAAGCTTGTGAAGATCATTTTAATAATACTATCGCATTATCTGAATATGGCAGGTATGTAGTTACGTTACCTCTAAAGAAATCCCCAGAATTATTAGGTGACTCACGCGAAATAGCCATGAAACGTTTTTTATCGTTAGAACGAAAGCTTCTGTTAAATCCAATTTTAAATGATTTATATTCTAGTTTCTTAAAGGAATACGAAAATTTGGGTCATATGACTGAGGTGAAGAAAATATGTGGCAATCAAATTGAATATTATATGCCCCACCACGGTGTTTTAAAAGAATCGAGTTCGACTACTAAATTGCGCGTCGTTTTTAATGCGTCCTCGCCAACTAGTACTGGTGTATCTTTAAACGATTTGCAAATGACTGGCCCTACTATTCAGAATGATTTGCTATCGATTATTTTACGTTTTCGTACGCGAGCGATTGTTCTATCTAGCGACATCAAAATGATGTACAGACAAGTGTTATTAAATCCCGAACAACGTTGTTTACAACAAATTTTATGGCGTCATAGTCCGAATGAATTTATAAGGACGTTTCAACTAAATACTGTCACATACGGGACAACGGCCGCTTCCTTTTTGGCTATTCGATGTTTACATCAGATAGCTTTAGAATGTGAAAAGGATTACCCTAAGATAGCTAATATAATAAGAAACGACATGTACGTTGATGACTTATTAACTTCTGTTGACACTCAAGAAGAAACAAAGTACGTATGCGAAAATATATTTTCCATTTTACTAAGACGCGGATTTGAGCTTCGTAAATGGAAATCTAACGACAAGTCAGTAATTTCGGGCTTAAACAATGAAGCAACGGCTAATGAAGTAAACTTTTCAATGAGCAAAGAAAACGAATCTAAAATATTAGGGCTATCATGGCATTGTGAACGGGACATATTAAAGTATAAAATTTGTAACTTTCATTCTCCCAGTATTATTACGAAACGAACAATTCTTTCACGAATCGCAACTATCTTTGATCCTTTGGGTTTGCTAAGTCCCTCAATCATTATTGCGAAAGTACTTCTTCAAAGATTATGGTCTGAGAACCTCACTTGGGACCAACCATTGCCTCCATACATTTTTCGAGCGTGGGAAGAATTTTCATCAGAACTAGTCGTATTAAATAACTTAGAAATTCCGAGAAAAACATTTTGTGATAACTACAATCGAGCATTTTTACATGGTTTCGCGGATGCCTCAGAAACCAGCTACGGAGCATGCGTTTATATTGTTTCCAGTAATGCAAAAGGTGAACAGAAATCATATTTATTATCTGCCAAGTCAAGGGTTGCCCCAATAAAATCTATCAGTATTCCTCGTGTTGAGCTCTGTGCTGCTCTAGTATTGGCTCAACTAGTTTCTAAAATTCTAGATTCCATTCCCTTAAAATTCGATAATATTTATTTATGGTCAGATTCGACAATCGTTCTTGGATGGTTAAATACCAGCCCCAATTTGCTTAAACCTTTTGTGGCGAATCGCGTAACAATCATTCAAAAACTTACTAATACGTTTATTTGGAAACATGTTCCTACTGATGAAAACCCGGCAGATATCGTTTCACGCGGACTTTTCCCAAAGAAATTAATTCATTCAAGAATGTGGTTTAACGGACCATCTTGGTTAATACGTGATTCAAATACGTGGCCAAATATCTTTGTACCAAAAGACTTAGATCTTCCAGAAAAAAGAAAGTTGTGTCTTCTCATATCAAACGATAAACTTAGTTTTAGTTTCGAACGATTTTCAAATTTAATTAGAATAAAACGAGTATGCGCCTACATGTTAAGATTTATAAATAATTGTAAACTAACAATTGCGACACGTGAATTTTCAAATTTGTCCGTTAAAGAGTTAGATAATGCATTTTTACGATTAATTCGAATTGCACAGCTTCAATCATTTCCTGATGAACTCATTACTCTTAGAAAGGGAAGTTCTCTATCTAACAATAGTAAGATATTAAGTTTGCATCCCTTTTATGATAAAAACGATGACGTTTTACGCGTAGGCGGACGATTATGTAATTCAGATTTTCCTTTTTCAAAAAAGCACCCCATTTTGCTACCCACTAATCATCGATTAACACAACTTATTTTTGAATTTGAGCACCGTGAATTATTACATGCTGGGCCCCAGTCTCTTCTTTCTAATATCCGCGAAAAGTTTTGGCCAATTTCAGGTCGAAGTCTTGCCCGTAAAATCGTAAAAAATTGCGTAAGATGTGCCAGGTATAGTGGTCAAAGGATTTATCCCATTATGGGAGACTTACCTGCGATGCGTGTACAACCAACAATGCCTTTTTCAGTCGTTGGCGTTGATTATGCGGGACCTTTTATCATGAAAGACAGATCAGGTAGAGGCTGTAGGCCCCTCAAATGTTGGGTAGCTCTTTTTATTTGTTTTAGTACTCGCGCGATTCATTTGGAACTCGTTTTAGCATTAACAACGGCAGATTTCCTTCAAGCCTTTAACCGATTTGTAAGCAGACGCGGTAAGCCATGCGAAGTTTTCTCTGATAACGGCACGAATTTTGTCAGAGCTAATAAAGAGCTGAAGGAGATGTCCGATTTTCTTAAAAATAATTGTCAACATATCTCTGATTTTGCAGCGAATATGAGCGGTAAATGGCATTTCATCCCTCCAAATTCTCCTCATTTCGGAGGAATTTGGGAAGCGGGCGTTAAGAGTGTAAAGTATCATATTAAACGAGTTTTGGGAAGCCATTCGATTTATTTTTTCGATTTTCAAACATTACTGATTCGTATCGAAGCAATACTCAACTCGCGTCCAATGTTTCCCATGAGTTCCGATCCCAGTGATTTAACTGCACTCCCTCCCGCACACTTCCTCATTGGAAGAAATCCGACAACGTTAACCGACCCTCCAACACCTGACGTGAGTGAGAATCATTTGACTAAGTACCAGCTTCTCCAGAAATTCTATGAACAATTCTGGAAACGTTGGAGTACCGAATACATTGCCGAACTTCAACAAAGAAGCAAATGGAGGAAGCATGAAGCAACTGTGGAACTAAATCAGCTAGTTCTTGTAAAGGACGACAACTTGCCTCCTTCATTGTGGCGTTTAGGACGTGTTGCAAGTTTGATACCAGGAAAGGATGGCGTTTGCAGAGTGGCCACCATCAGAACTACTGACGGAACCATTACCAGGGCAATAACCAGGTTATGTCCACTACCTGTTGTCAGTTGATTAACTTCCAAGGCCGGGGGCATGTTTGGGCTACCTGTAATACCGAAGTGGCTAGGACCAGTATCCACCCCATCGAGAAATGACAGTGACATAATTCGAAAATTGAAATATCATAATATTCATTATAGTTTTTTATCGACGTTTAATAATATTAAATCAAGTAGATATTTCAACAGTGCCTCATTACAATCCACTACACGAAACAGTTGTAGTGTTTTGTTTATTATGTTTGTTAGTTCGTGTATCGCTAGGTCTGGTAGGTTTTTAATTGCTTTGTTTTTTATGTTGTCTAGTCCTGGCGTTTTTCTTGGGTTTAAACTGCTCGTCAAAAAAAACGACGCACCTAGTTTTTTGGACAATATTTGAAAGCTCGTTATTAGTAAACTACTCAACCGATTTTAAAAAACTTTGGAAATTCTGAATAGTTGATTCTTTGACACTTATGACTAATTTTTGAATAAGATATTTGGCACCTAACATATACTACAGGGTGTTAAAGAAAGATATGTTTTTTTTGCAAAATTTCACGTTATCCCTATTTATGGGGTAGTTGAGATTGATAGTCGTAATATCTCCTTTTACTTGCAGATAAGTAATACCTCGGGACGTTTTTAAGATTTTGTGGATATCTTGGCTAACTACGATTATATGGCAATTTTTCGAAAATTGTCGTTTTTTTCCAGTTTAGTCCCAATAATGAGCAAACTGCGGAAGGTATCGACGAATTGTGAACACGGCGTCTTACGGTAGGTCATATGCTACCAGTTTATGTACGTTACGTGATCCATTAAACCAGAAAGTTAAAATTAAGGAATATGTTTTACACAAAATAATTTTTTTTTAAATTCAGAATAAAAATTCAAACCAAAGAAAATTATACTTGTAAACTTAAAATGCGACCTTAATACCATGGATTATTAAGAATGGAAACGGTTTTTGGTGATAAATCAGTCAGTTGTCAAAATATGGTAAAATAAGGATATTTCTTCGTATAACGTTACCATAAATATACAAATGAGTTTTTGTCTTACAACCGTTCAAATTACACTCGAAATTGCCTTCGAATATACAGGTTGACTGAAAAAGTAAAATGCTAAAAAAAGAAATAATATTTTTTCGGAGGGTCCTATTTAAGTACCCACCTATCATTTCAATTCTTAGTTATTCTACGGACCATTTTAATAATATTCGGTGCAGGTGGGTACTTAAATAGGATCCTCCGTAAAAAAATTTTCTTTTTTACCATTTTACTTTTTCAATCACCCTGTATATTCAAAGGTAATTTCGAGTGTAATGTGAACGGTTGTAAGAGACAAAAACTCGTTTGTATATTTATGGTAACGTTATACGAAGAAATATCCTTATTTTACCATATTTTGACAACTGACTGATTTATCACCAAAAATCAAAAACCTTTTCTAGAAAATACCCCATTCTTAATAGTCCATGGTATTATGGTCGCATTTTAAGTTTACAAGTATAATTTTCTTTGGTTTGAATTTTTATTTTGAATTTTCAAAAAAAAATGATTTTGTGTAAAACGTCTCCCTTAATATGAACTTTCTGGTTTAATGGATCACGTAACGTACATAAACTGGCAGCATATAACCTACCATAAGACGCCGTGTTCAAAATTCGTCGATACCTTCCGTAGTTTTCTCATTATTGGGACTAAACGGGAAAAACACGACAATTTTCGAAAAATTGCCATATAATCGTAGTTAGCCAAGATATCCACAAAATCTTAAAAACGTCCCGAGGTATTACCTAACTGCAAGTAAAGAGAGGTATTACGACTATCAATCTCAATTACCCCATAAATGGGGATAACTTGAAATTTTGTAAAAAAAACATCCCTTTCTTTAACACCCTGTAGTATATATTAGGTGCAAAATATCTTATTCCAAAAATTAGTCATAAGAGTCAAAGAATCAACTATTCAGAATTTTCAAAGTTTTTTAAAATCGGTTTAGTAGTTTTCCAATAACGAGCTTTCAAATATTGTCCAAAAAACTAGGTGCGTCGTTTTTTTTGACGAGCAGTTTAGTTGTGCAATTAATTGCACAATTTATGTGTATTTAATGTGATCTCTCTTAACTATCAAAATTGAATGGCAACGTCGCTACCATTAAAACGTATGCTATGTTTAATAAGCTTAGAAGGTGATTAAAATCAAGTTTCCGGTGAATTAATTGTGATTGTTGATGGTGCTGGCTAATTCACATCACCAAGTGGCTCCACCAATAAGCAAGCGAAGTGAAAAACACCCGTAAGTTGACTATTTTGCTTTTGCCTTTACTCTCGTAATTTTGAAGATCGCCATTGTTGTCTTCAATTGCCTTGCTTGAATCCGAGCTGGTTGCCAACTTGTCTTAACTCTCTACAATGGTGGGATGTCGGAACTGCAACAATGAAATCACAGCTCGCGATTCGAGCGTTCAGTGCGACGGCTGTAAAGGACTGTTCATAGTGGGAGCGTCGGGCGTCGCGTCGCGTTTAGCGTCGCGTCCTTTAAAAAACAATTCAATGTATTTAAATATACATGCTCAGAGTAGAAGCGCTAATAGGGCGGCGTGTCTAGCGTTGTAAACAGCGTTCGTCGAGCGTCAGCGTCGGAAACAATCCGGATTGTTTTTTCCGCGTTTTCAGGACGTTTAGTTGTCAGTCAAGATGACTTCTGAAGAGGCAGCCGAGGTATTAATACCCGAAATACATGCAATACCGTCATTATGGAATACCTATGTGTTGTGGATCTCCTCGGTGTGAGGTTTGGCCACAACTGGGTTCATAAAATAATTTTGATACGTTCAATTTTGTGTTTTTAACAACGACTCATCATCATCATCATGTTTTTACAGTCGACCGGATAATTAGTGCCGAACATAATTTATTCACTAGATGACTTAAATTTAAATAAAAAAAAATTGCGGTAGGTATAGCTTTAATTGGTAATGAAATTAAACATTCATTGTGCGTATGATTTTTTGTCTTTAGGGTGTTAAAGGGGTGGGTACAACCCCAAAACAACAGGTGGAATAAATCTGTTTTTCACAAAATTGGTTATCTACTGTTTTTTCCAGACGATGGCTAACCTTTCCCAACAGATAATCAAAGGTTCTGACGGACATTCCTAGATAATTAAAAAATCGATCTGGGGACATCCTTAGCTCGCGATACAAATGATGTATCACCAAATACATGGCTTCCCTTTTTATGGGGTGAATTCCAACTATTCTTCTCTTTAATCTAAAATATGGTGTCCAATAAGAACATCAACGTACACAAACCAACTGCTTTGCTTGGGGCCATTTTGTAAACTGTATTTTAAACCGCAGTGGAGGACGATGTCACTGACGCTGTCACTATGAATGTCTTGACGCAACGAAACGCTGTGCGACGCTCAACGCGACGCAACGCTAGACGCGACGTGACGCCCGACGCTCCCACTATGAACAGTCCTTAAGGGAGCCATGCATATCGCTTGCACCGGCTTATCCAAGGACGAATACACGCGCTTCACGAGAACCAAAGCGCGCTCACTTAAAATCATGTGTGGGCAATGTGATACTAACATCGAGCAATATGCAAAATTCGAAAAGGAGATGACTAAATTAATGAATAAAATAACTACGCTCGAGAACAAGTTGGAAGGAATTAACTCCGGCATTACTAGAGAACTACCAACCATATCTCCCTCACATTATGAGGATATAGTATCTGAAATTAATGAGCGCAATTTGCGTAAGAAAAATTTAATTTTTTTTAATATCAGTGAGCAATCACCATCGCTTACAAGGGACCAGAGAATAAGCAAGGAAAAATCCGATATTTCGGAGATCGTTAGCACAATCTGCCCCGATATTCAGGTTGATAACATTTCATTTAATAGGCTGGGCAAATATAATGCTGACACAACTAAAGCTAGACCAATAAAGGTAACAATGCAAAATTAAAGTTTGGTACATAAACTAATCAAGCATGCAAGCAAGCTTAAGGAGAATGAGTCATTTAAAAATGTCTCAATTTCATTCGATAGAACCCCTAAACAAATGAGTTTCTACCAAGAGTTAAAACGAGAAGTCGCAGAACGAGAAAGAGGTGGTGAACAAGGCCTAAAAATTAAGTATTTACAAGGTGTTCCTAAAATAGTGACTTTAAACCTATAGGGTCGCCCTCGTGCAGAAAAAACGAAGTACTCATTTACTATCAGAATACTCGAGGTTGCAATACTAAAATTGATTCAATCTACAATACAGTGGCGGATTGTTTTTATGACATATTGGCATTAACCGAAACTTGGTTACAGGATTGTGTGTCAAGCTCAGAACTCTTTCCAAACGCATACTGCGTCTATCGTGCTGATAGAAATCTTCAAACTCATGGCTGCTCCACTGGCGGGGATGTTCTTTTAGCTATTAAGAATGAACTCAATTCTACACCAATCAGACTCTTGGAATTAAGTCAACAATTTCCATTAATTGACATTGTGGGTTGCAAAGTGGGTTTGTCGGATTATTGTTTTGTTACTGTTCTTGCATTATACATACCGCCCTCAATAACAACCGCATACTATGAACAATTTATTGAAACCTTAGCTTTGCATAATTGTACTCAAAATAAAAATTTAATAATATTAGGCGATTTCAACTAGCCAAACTTGAACATAAATCCAAATGATGTTAAATGCAACTTATTGAGCAATTTTTCTACTATGTTGGACTTACAGCAATTTAATAAAATAAGAAACATTAATGGCCGTACATTGGATTTAATATACTCTAACATGGAGTGCGACGTTATTGAGGACGACTCAGCGGTGTCAAGGGTGGACAGTCATCATCCGCCATTGCGCATAACGGTAAGGGGTGGCGTTGGGCATTACAGGCAGTTTGAGCTTTGCAAGAGCGCCACCGGGTCCTTTAATTTTAGAAAAGCAAACTTTCCATTAATGTATAGCAAAATTTTAAACACAGATTGGTCGCACGCCTATGAGTGCTCCGATGTAAATGTGGCTTGTGAGACTTTTTACAACATTCTCAGTGGTATTTTTGAGACCTCCGTTCCCTACAAGCTGAGTAGGAAAAGAAGGTATCCCTCTTGGTATAGCAAGAATATCATTAGTCTAATTAAAAAAAAAAAGAAAAGGCCTATAAAAAGTATCGCATACACAAGACTAACTATTTCCACGACAATTTCAGGGAAATTAGGAGAAACTTAAAAACTGAAATAGATGGTGCGTACAGAGAGTACATACATAAAATTGAGGACAATATATGTAGGGACAGTTCTGAATTTTGGTCTTTTATGCAGGCAAAGCGGGGATTTTCGAGAATACCGGGAATATTAAGGGATGGTGAGCTGGAGCATTCGACGCCTCAAGCTATAGTCAACGCCTTTTCTGGGTTTTTTGAGAGTGTTTTCATTGAGTCTAACCCCTTATTTGAGCATAAATCAAATATTACCTCAAATGAAACCGTAAACGTTCATAAAGTGAGCGAAAGCGATATAATTTTTGCTTCTAAAAAGCTCAAAAATAAACTGACAGCCGGTATCGATCAGATTCCTAGTTTTGTGGTGAAGGACTGTATTGGGGCCTTTGCTGCGCCTCTGTGTTTCTTGTTTAATCTGTCAGTTAACTCTGGCATTTTTCCGACCTGTTGGAAGTTGGCACGCGTCACACCGATATTCAAAAAAGGGGATAGATCTGACTTACAAAACTATAGGCCAATATCTATTTTGTGTAACTTTTCTAAACTATTCGAAATATGCCTCTATAGTCAAATTTACCCTCAACTTAAATCCTTTATTTCTATCGACCAACATGGTTTTATGGAAAAGAGGTCATGCGTTACCAATCTGGGTTGCTTAGCTCAATTTATATGTTCAATTTTGGATAATCAGGGCCAAGTCGATGTAATTTATACGGATTTTCAGAAAGCGTTCGATCAGATTGATTTGTACATACTTATGCTAAAATTGGAAAAATTGGGGTTGGCTAGAAAATTGCTTAGTTTACTTGAGTCATATCTCTTAGAGAGGCGACAGTTCGTCGAAATCCAGGGCTTTAAATCTTTTGAGTATATGGTTGGGTCAGGGGTTCCCCAAGGTTCAAACCTGGGCCCTTTGCTCTTTTTATTATTCATAAATGACTTGGCAGACTGCCTGTCGTGTCACAAGCTTTTTTTTGCTGATGACCTAAAAATGTATTGTCACATTTCGTCCATCTCTGACTGTGAATGCCTTCAGAATGGATTGGATCTCCTGGCTACATGGTGCGATAACAATAGACTTAGTCTTAATGTATCCAAATGCTTTATAGTTTCATACTCGAGAAAAAAATCTATTTTAAAATATAATTATGCAATAAAATCTCAAGAGCTAATTAGATGCAGCACTATAAAGGATCTTGGTGTAACCTTTGACGAACTATTTAATTTTAATACTCATTTGCTAAATACAATGTTGTCTGCATCGAGATCATTGGGCTTTATCTTAAGAAACTCTAGAGCATTTGAAAGCCAAAGGGCATTACGGGTGTTGTTTTCTTCATTTGTTAGATCCAAATTAGAATATGCAGTAATTGTCTGGCACCCAATATATCTAGCTTATATCAATGGCTTGGAACCTATCCAAAGAAAATTTGTCAAATATTTGGCTTTTAAGCAGGATGGCGTATATCCAGCAAGAGGAACTTCACAAAAGTTGCTTCTGGATCGTTTCAATATGGTGTGTTTGGACGATCGCAGGGAAATAATAGCAATACAGTTTTTACATAAATTATTGCATAATAAAGTTGACTGCATTGGTTTGCTTAATTAGCTAGCGATATGTGTTCCTAGGGTTAGTTCAAGCAATTCCTGCATATTTTACTGTGATCGGCCCAACAACAATATACTGACTAGATCTCCTTTGTATTTCATGTGCAAAACGCTAAATAATAGTGGTCGTGACATCGACATATTTTCAGATTCTATGGTGACTATTAGAACTAAACTTTTGTCGATTCGTGATGACTGATTTTTTGATTACCGATGGGTTGTTTATTTGAAACATGTTTGTTTATATTTCTGGCAGGTACAAATTTAGATATAATTCGTATTATTTTTACAATTTTTAATAATTTTTTATAATTTTTACTGTTTTTATAATTATATTTCCTGTAAGTGGGTGACTGTTGGAAATAAAGAGCTATTTATTTATTTATTTATTTATTTATAAAATCACAACTATTCTATGACTTTTTGAACCACATCCAGTGATGTAAAATTACCGTCATTTACATTTTTGGTTATTTACGGTGGTAATTTACTAGTGTTAATTACCAAAATTAATTACCTTGGTAATAAATTTGTGTCGTATATTACTATGGTAAATAACCGTATTATATTTTTGGTAAATAACAATAAATTACCGTAATTTACCGTAAGCTGCAAGTAAACTAATAACGATTTCCATTCGTAATGTAATGTAAATTTTGTGTATTACTGTCTTTTATAAACGTCCATTTGAAAAAAAAACAGAGACGCACCCAGCGTTCACTAGTTCACAAATAAAAGTATTTTTTTAAAGAAGCATATACTTGTACATGTATAAAAAATAAGTTGTCATAGTCACGTAATTATCACTTGGGTCATTAAATTACGGCGTTTGTGAGTATCGGTGTAGGACAAAGAGTTGCTTCATTTGTTTGTGAATAAAACATTGCTTTTTACTTAAATATTATTTAATTTTAAAACGAAAACAACACAGAACAAAATGAATGACAAACCTCCGTATCCATCAACTAAATTTTAATTGTTTGTAGCGTAGCTACTGAATCTAAAGAAAACCTTAAATTCGTACTTGTTAATATTTAAGTGCCCTTTTAAGTAAGTACGTTAAAATTTTAGTTAGTGGAAACGGTGGATCCCGTACCTAAATACTAAGTGTATAACAATTTTTTTATATTTGTATTTCCCAATGGGCTGGACTAAATGGGATCTCTAGATCAACAATTTCATCTATTTTAATTTCACCATTCATTTCAGAATAGTGGGATTCATATATTCAGACTCCGATAAAGATTGGAATGAAAACCAATAACGACTAATATAGCAATATTAGAAGGTATACTATGCTATAAGCTGTAACCAAAACATCGACTGCAACCTACAACTCGTTTTTACTCTAAAGAACGCAACTATCCTGTTAATTCTTAAAATCAGGGAATTACATATTTTTAACGATGTGAATTCACATTATTCGCGACAGTCGACCGTAAATCCCGGTCCGGCTTATAACCGGCAGCCGGCAGTAAATCCCCAAACACATACTGCTCAATATGGTAAATTACAACAAAATACAGTAAATAACGGTAAATTACGGTAAATAACGTTAATTATTTAGCACAAGAACTGGTAATTTTCTATGTTAATTACCAGTAAATTACGGTAATCAATTTCTGGTCATTTACGGTAAATTACAGTAAATTATCACGGTAATTTACCAGTTCACATCACTGACCACAGCTAATTAAGTGTAGTGTTGACTTTACATATTATTCGTCACATGAGTTAGTAATACCCAAAAAACTAAGACATTCTAAATTTTAACAAACTCAATTGTGTGGCTTTTATTCTCTACATAACTTAATTCATTTTAATAAGCACTTTTATCCTGGTGCCTTATTTGCTGTGTATCATAGTTTGCTTTGTTAGCAGTAGCCATCTGCACCTCAATTACACACTGACATACCTATGCGTTGCAATGTATTAAGTAAGTAAATATCTAAATTGAAATTTAATAATAAAATTAATAATAATGATAATAATAATATACCTCCAGTGAGGGCGCTGCGCAGGAATTTCAGCAAGCGCTTACTCAGGCGGGATTACCCAGACGACGCGACGCATGAAATGGACACCGTCCATGAATGAATCAATAATGCGTATCTATTTTAGGGTAACACAGTTAGGACGAGAGACCATCGGTTATCGACAAGGACTGCATACTGAATTCTGCAGAGATTATCCAGAGCTGCATGTAACAGAGCAGAGAGTGGCAGATCAACATCGATCGTGTTATCATCACAAACAATCTCATCCAAGCTGCGAGACCTGCACAACAACGAAGATAATCAGAATTATGATGATGATGAGAATGAGATTCACGATAATAACGAGAATGGTGACCAGGACGGAGACGCTGGACATGTGGGTGGGACGCCTGAAGTAGCAGAGCAACAGCTGAACGGTGGGCCACATGATTTAAATAGAGATAATGCGGACACCAAAGCATTACTCGAAACATTTCTCTCAGAGATGGGAAAGCTAATTGTGGAGTACAATGACACCGACCCATGAAGTAGACCATCATTACCTAGGGTGAACCCCTCAAAGAAACTAGGATTCGCCCTTACTAATTTGAACAATCGAATTCTACCAAACTATATCATCCAAGCGAACACATTGGACCACTTCCATATGTTAATCTACTGCGCTGAAAGAGCCAGTGCCTGAATCCTGGGAACCAAAGTAAGAACAATGGGAACGGCGCAAACAGTGGACGAGCCACAAACACCTAATTGGGAAAGAAGATTGAATGCTAGGATTGATGACATACGAAGAGATATAGGAAGGCTAAAATAATACATCAATGGAGTAAGGCCTCATAGGCTGGAATCGTTGCTAGTGATGATCCAGAAAACCAAACACACCAGCAAAGTCTTGACACTTTAAAACAAAAATTATCTGTATTGTCAGAGCGTTTAAAGAGGTACAAATCGAGTAATAAAAAAAAACGAGATAATATCTTAGTCCAACGGAAAGAACTTTCTACAGAGAGTTAAATACGAGAGAATCGAACCACAAATTCCCCAGCAGTGGCGATGTTAAACAATTTTGAAGAGAACCGTTGGGAACACCGACCCAGTGCAACGTTGAATCAGGGTGGATTGCGGGGGAGCGCCGGATCTCCCAGGAATACGACCAAATGCCTGACGAGCCGTTTACGACAGCAGAAGTTACAAACGTCATCAGAGACACCCCTAACAGGAGGGCACCTGGCCCAGATGGAATACAGAACTACTGGCTCAAAGAACTCCAATGTACCCACGAAAAATTAGTAAATTTAATTAATGATGTAATCGCCAATCCTGAAAATATGCCACGCTTTCTACATATTTCAGGGTGCCACATACCTTCTATCAAAATACGGAGGATCCATCCAAGTACCGACCAATCACGTGTCTCCCAACGATGTACAAAGTGATAACAACCTGCTAAGCGTACCGGCTATATGCCCACTGTGAGCGAAACAAGATCATTGCTGACCAACAGGAAGGATGCGGTAAGGGTTCAATGGGGTGCAAAGAGCAACTCATAATCGACTCTGTCATCTGTAACCAGGTATTTTCCAAGCGTAAGAATCTGTACATGGCTTACATCGATTATAAAAAGGCTTACGACTCTGTGCCTCATGAGTGGCTACTAAAGATTCTTCAAATATATAAGACTGATGCTAACATTGTTAACTTTTTAAGGTATACCATGACATCTTGGCAAACAAAAATATATCTTGAAGCCGGGATTACCACCGAAAACATACCAATACAAAGAGGTATATTTCAAGGGGAGATGCCCTCAGCCCGCTATGGTTCTGTATTGCGACAAACCCTCTATACCACCAGCTGAATTCTACTTCCTATGGATACAATATCAAAAACAATAACGAAACAGGAGAGAAAGTCGATCATTTGCTCTATATGGATGACCTAAAACTTATGGGAGCTACCAAAAATCAGATAGAGCAAATGTTGAAGATTGTGAGTCCAGGTCACTTTGAACTTAGGGATGGCCAGAACATCGAGGCAATGAAGGGAGATGAATTTGACAAGTACCTCGGAATGAAACAAACAAGGGCGCAATGAAGGCTGAATTAACAGAAGAATTTACTAGAAGGTTTAAACGTTTGGCAAAAACTCAACTTAACAGCAAAAATCTAGACCGGATGACGTTCTCGTAGATAAGCGGGCCAAGAAGCCACGCTGATCGACATCGCCATACCCAACAACAACAAGTCAAGCACGCCGAAAGGATCGCCAAATATCTAGATTTGCAAGAGAAAATCCGGCAACAATGGAGAATGGAGAGAGTAAGCACGGTGTCAATCATTGTGTCATCAACAGGGCTCATTCCAAAGAACTTGTTAATTAACATCAAGGAACTCGGATTGAGCGAACATCTCTTCAAATTGATGCTGAAAGCAATAGTTCTCGCAACAACCCGTACCGTCCGAAATTTTTTAAGAAATCCGTAGATGCCACCAAGGACCCGATAACATGGAAAGGGTTCCCTCATAGCTTAATCCTTTTGATATCCGGGATATCTGGGATAAGTGAATGTTCCCCTTAGAGGGAGTGCGAATGCCGTAAGGCTAAATCTCAATAATAATAATTATTAATAAAAACGTTTATTATTTACGAGAATAAATATAAATGCATAAGCAATACAGTTACAATTTACATGTATAAATCTAGCAAATAAAGGCCTACATTTCAGACTTCTGTATCAGGGCAAATTCTGTTCTACCAATGCGGCCTCAAGACTTAATGCAACTAGATAAAAATGCGCAAAAGAGAAAGTGTAATTTTTTTTCGATACCTAATATGAAGATACAAGCAAAAAGGAAAGGAAACAGAAAGAGAAGAAAAAAGAAAAGAAAAAGATACATTTAGAAGCCGCTTTGCTGACTTTTCTTTAAAGATTCACTGAGATTCGTGAAGTTGTCCTTAAATTTTTGCTTTAAAACTCTAACGTGTGGGGGTGGACCGTACTATATGAAGTGGCAGTGAATTTATACTTGATGTAATATTATAAGAATAACTTCTCTTGAAATATTCCGTCCTGTGTCTCGGAATAGTTAGAATATTTCTCCGTAGATTTAAATGGTGCACATCTGTGCGAAATTTAATTTTATTATACAAATATAGAGAACATGAGACATGGACTTTTCGTCTATTAAACATATTCAGCCATAAATTCACTTTAAGTCCATAGGATACTCTATGCCTTCTCCCGATACCAAATACAAATCGAATACAACAGTTTTGCATTTTTTGTATTCTTCTTGAGTCATGACTATCTAAGCATGGTCCATAAACCGAGTCACAATGATTAAAATGTGACAGAATTAGAGAATCGCACAATTTCCTTTTGATATTTCGATCAAGATATTGCGTATGACGATATATTGATTTTAAAGCGGAATATGTCTTTCCAAGTACACGAGAAATATGATGTTTAAAGCGGAGCTGTTAATTTAAAATAAGCCTTAAAGTTTTTGCATCTCGATTATTGATTGGTCTTTAATTCCTACGTCAACAAATTGCTTAATGTAGTCCAAAACAGCTTTGCTGCCAAAAAGAAGAACAACCAGTTTAGCGGGGTTACGTTTTAACACATGGTCTGAAGACCTCTTTAACAATACATTCAAGTCAGAATTAATTTTAATATTTTCGTTCTATGTAATCTGAGGGCGCAAAGGAGTAGTATAACTGAGTGTCATGAGCATATAAGTGGTGGTTGCAAAATTTAATACCCTCATGAAAAGTACTAGTATAAATGCTGAATAAATTTGCGCTACTATTTACGCCCTTTTGACATTCCTTCCACTTCATAGATAATATAATATTATTGCTTGTTTCAATTTGTCTTATTAAGATATTAAGTTTTATATTAATTGTCAATCGATTTTCCAATAGATACTAAAGTCCAGGTGTTTCACTAAAGCAATTTAAATGCATTCAATTGTTCTACAACAAGGTTTTATCCGCAATAGCGAACACACACACAGCGCAACGCGTGTTGAGTGTGTAAATTATGCTTCGAAATTGTGAATAAAACTATAGTGTATTCTGCTGAAGTTTCCAAACCCCAACTTACAGTTAGTTCTTGTATTATTATATTAATTTTCCATCTGGCCCCCTTGTCAACTATTCTTTGGAAATCGGAATAATATTTTAAAATAAAATATACTCTATTTTAGGATTATGTCAGAAGTTTATGGATATATTAAACAGGAGGATATTGATTTATATGATGATATGGCTGACATTCGGAAATGTTACGAGGATATTCAATTCAACACAGACGAAAATATTATGCAATATATCGCAAATACGGAAGACTTACCTTATAGCATTACTGACAATAAAGTTTTGGCAAAACAAAATTCTCGATCTACTTTTGAATGTTACCTATGTCAGAAGAAATTTACGAGAAAGTACAGTTTGAAGAACCATATAAATGAACACACAGGAGAGAATCCTTACAGGTGTGCACTGTGCAATAAGGCTTTTACTAACCCTAAATCTTTGAGATATCATAAAATTCGACACTCTGAAGGGGACAATGCAAAGAAATGTTACAAATGTTTATTGTGTGACAAAAGTTTTAGTAGCGGTTATAGGTTAAAGACCCATGTGAATTTGCACACGGGAGAGAACACTATAGGGGACACTGCAAAGAAACTTAACAAATGTTTATTGTGTGATAAAAGTTTTAGTAGCGGTTATAGATTAAAGACCCATGTGAATCTGCACACAGGAGAGAAACCTTACAAGTGTGAACTGTGCAATAACGCTTTTAGTCACCCTAGTTCTTTGAGACATCATAAAACACGATACTGTAGAGGAAACCCTATGAGTAACACTGGAGGGAAACCTTACAAATGCTCATTGTGTAACAGAAGCTTTAATCGCAGTGATAGGTTAAAGACCCATGTAAATATGCACACAGGAGAGAAACCCTACAAATGTACGTTATGTGAAACATCCTTTAGTAATTCCAGAAAATTGCTGTATCATAAAACCAATATACACTAGTTTGGGTTTATCTTTATTAGTTATTCTGACATCATAATTATATTATAATATTAAAAATAACTATAATATCACAATTTACATTTATTAAGGAACCATTACCGAAGAGAGTTCGTACATAATTATTACCAATTTTTTATTGAATCAAAAATATCCAGATATGTAACATCTTCGGTTATTTTTTGAATATCTGAAATGGTATTTAACCTTGTAACATTTTAAATTTCGTATATTAAAAATTAACTTAAATTTGGTTCATATTAGGCACATTTCATATGTATTTTCGTTGCCAAATAAAAGTTTTCGAATACTTAATCGAATTTTCATTAGTTGTACCGTTAAATGCAATAAATTGTAACATTTCAAAATTTCATATATTTCAAATTCACTTAAATTTAGTTGATATTTCGCACATTTAATACGTTTTCTTTGCCAAATAGAGACTTCGAATATTTAATGGAATTTCGACATCACTAACTACTACTACTACTACTTTCAGTTGTATCGCTAAATGCAGGGAATGCGCGGAAGATGGAGTGACACTGCGTTATTCAAAATAATGTTGGTACTATTCCCTCATCTAATTGTACTAGAATCATTGATACAATTTATTAATTCAATTAATTATTCTTGATTATGGTTCGCATAGATGTTAGCGGGTTTGGGTAGGATCAGCTATTGCTTCTTTTCTTGTTTGGTCTCGAAATGCGTATTTAAATGTACAAAATTTCACGTTACCTAGTGCTGGTTTAGTACTAATGAGTTTAGTACGCTTTTGAAGTATTTTTGTTTGTGAAGGAACACTTGGTCGAGGAGAATAGGGCACCGGTCGATAGCTTGCATCTGAAATTTTTCATTTTGCCGGACTGGGAAAGTCACATGGAGTAGAGGTTAAATATTCCTATAAAACCCTCGTTATAAGACCTTGATTGGGGTAAATATTTAACAATATTTAAAGATTGTTTCATGAATTTAATGTTCCTAAAGAAAAAAAAACATATATTTTCTCTTAAAATAATCTATAATGCTAAATACCATTAAATGATCTTAGCTTCTAGTTGTCAGTGAGTGGTTTTTCCATTTTATAGATTTACTGTGGTATAATCATTATTGTGTAACCTAGCCTAAGAACTTCAATAGCATGACACCTGACCTTTGTATCAAATAACAACATTATGAATAAACATGGACATTGTTTTAAAATTTTAGTTTTTTTTTGTTGTGTAATACCTCATTACTTCCTTCCTTCCTTCATAGATTTATTTAGTTATTGAGGAGTTGTACCTAGGACATCAAAGGCAGTTAGCAGTTCACTTGGTAGAGAGCTGCTGGCGCCCTTAACCGAACCCCATCTCTCACTGAGCAGCAGGATTTGCACACTCTCCTCAACTGCCTCTTCTCATATAACTATTTTCTGTTTGGTTTTGTTTTATTGTTCAATTTATTCAAGTATTATGTTATATCACCTATAACCTTACTCTCTGCTATTAAACAGAGAAAGTGTGGCAAAATATGTAGCTTGATATCTGCTTCGACGTTCTTAACACGGGACGGTAGTTCGTATCGCCTCCGTGATGGGAAGTAGTCTTGCAGTTATCCAAAAGAATGTATTGTATAATTTCACTGACCTAATTGTACTAGAACCATTATTACAATGGATTAAGTTCTTTAATTATCCTTAAATTATAGTTCGAATATATGCTGATTTGGCCATTGCTATCATCTCTTGTTATTTTTTCTTATTTGGTCCCGAAATACATATTTAAGTGTGCGAAGTTTTCTGTTGCATAGTGCCCGATCAGTACCATTGGTGGCACATTTACGGAGCAATTTTTTTAAAACAGAAAATTGACCGAGGTGAGGTGACAGGCTAGAACCTTGACTCGTGCTTTGTTCTTTCGCTTCGATGTCTTAAGTGAAAACAGTCGGAGCCCATTTGAAAAATTTCAGGCCATCTTTTTGGGATTATAGGCTCCAACTGCAGATTTAGTTCCTGGGTTAGGAATTGACCACTGAAATTCCAACACTTACCTAACAATTAAGGCCATGTAAATTGACGAATGTAATATTTGTATGGCAAACGTTAATTTTTCTCTTTGCTTAAAATAATTACATAGTTGAATGCGTTGACTCGTGCTGATTTCTAAGATTTTTTTAGTACTCTCTGGTCGGGATAAACTAATTTTTTAATTGCTTTAAACCATAAAGATGTGGGTGGCAATAATTATCTGCATAATTAACCACAATCAATTAGTGGACTGTATTAAAATAGGGTGGTGATGGTTTTACACAGAGGTTGTGAATTGAAAAAAGTAGGTAGATTAGTTATTAAGTACTTTAATAATGTAATTATTTATTTGCAATTGATATAAAAAATATGTACAATTTCTAAATACTACTATCACGCATTCACTCATTCATTCCCATAAACCTATATATACAAGTAACTTATTACCATAGACGTATAAAATATATCTATTACTAAGTATCTACTAAAAAATTCTTGATTCTTTAATTTCAAAATGAAACGTTTGTCTTTAATATTTCAACTTTCCTTTCACTCTACAAATACCTTGCGATGTAAGCCTTCGTCTATTTTCTACTGTTATTGTGCCCAGGGATAGCCTATTAAACTTTACACCTTTGATTCTATTTGCTGGTATTGGAATGGATTTCTATACCGCCAATTTCCAGGCGCCATTTTACATCTTCTTCACGAGAGACGCTACGATTCTGTATTCTCAGAATTGTGTTTAACGCCCAAAAGAGAACAGAGGAACAACAGATATTCTCTAATATATGTGCCAATAAAACTAGAAACTGGCCTGAAAGGATTGACCTTTGTCAAGCGGGAATATATGCGTAGGATTCATTTGCGAGGGTGAAAGCATGTTCTATCTTTCTTTGACATATTGTTGTTTACACAACATTGACGGAGACAAGGATATATTAAATTGGGAACGATTAAGAACGATTTATTTGACGGAATTACATTTTGGCTTCTAGAGAATGTGGCATATAACGGAATCTGTTAAACCGACAAACCAGGTTCGGACTAAGGAGTAACTGAAATATGCTGCTTTAAATGTACAAATTTCCGTTTACCTGGGATGAAATAAATATATTCGTAGACATACATGCAGGGTGTTATCACCAAACTTTACGGTGAAAAACGAAAGTTAATACACGTGTTGGGATGTTTCCCCAACACACTCATTAACCTTAGATTGCTGCCTTTGATTTAATAATCTGAAAATTTGGGTTTTCTGCCGGACTAACCGGTTATGTATTCAATAATAGGGTTTCTATCCATCATTAAGTGTTTTTGTTGACCTATGAATTCCTGGGACAATATATAGTAATTTTGTAGTTTTTGCTGAACTAAGGTCGCTGTACCAAATTTAATTGTAGTTATTAAGGGGTTATCTATGTTTTATTTTGTAAATGTATTCTGAATGGTGTTAAATTTAAGGGGAAGACTTATTGAATTGTTTTGAGGATTTTGGACTAAATTTATGCAGCGTACCTGCAACCAATGCACTCTCTATTATTGTGTTAGACGCTGTTTTCTTTTTTTAAGGTTTACCTTCCTCATCTTATTTTTTCCCTCTTTCCTTCCTTCGTGCCTTTCGTCTTAGTTTGAGCTTATGAGTGAAGCTTAGTTTTGATAGCCGAGATGTTGTCAAGGTATTATCGTCTCCTAATCGACAATTGTGGATCATCTCTATCTTTGTAAACCCTCTGGATACTTTTGGAGCCACTGGTAGAACGAATCTAAGTTGTCGAAGTACATCGTACTGGAACCTAGGAGTGTAGTGGTTGATGTATCATTTGAAGAGTCCACCGCCACCATATCACAAATAAGACTTTAATTTTCTTATATTTCTTCAATAACTGTAATTACTTTTTACTGAGATATATATCGCTGCTAAATGATTTAATCAGTGTTTCTTACATTTAGATAAGTAGCCTGGTTGTGCCTAGTTTTTAATTATATGTTACACTGACACGAGTGATATTATAATATAGCAACATCGATTTGTGTTCACAACTTGAAAGGAGTTTACTTAGCTTTAAGTTGTTTGTTTTAGATTATAGTGAAACTTGTATTAACTAATTTGAAAACTGTGAACCTTAAGTAACATTCCGATTTGGCCAGTGTCAAATATTTTTAAATTTCATTTTATACGCCGCATTTAGCAACAAAATGCTGTATTTTGCGGTAAGAATTATTGAAAAGAGGTCAATACTCATCGGTTAATTAATTCTAAATTTATTGATTCGATTTGCTGTCAATAAGCTTAAAATTGCCGTATTCCTTAATGTAAATTAACTTTATTCTAAATATAGGTTAACGATATATTTGTATTAGCTTTTATAACGCTTTGTGACTATGTTTATTTTAGTTGATAAGCGAAGCACAGATCGCTTAGGTTTGATCCAATCACTAAAATGGGGTATTATGGTTATTAGGATAGCTTTGCTTAATTTATATTACATTACCGTAGAACGGCCAGCAAACCGGTTTATATTTTTAAGAATTCTGTTAACAAGACCTGCTTTTACGCTTCATTAGACTCGTCAAATTCATATTTTATTTTCGGTTTGAATATTTCATAACTTTTTGGGACCCCCGGCTGCCTAATTCCAATCACCGGCTTATCATTTCTGAGATCTTTTTGGGACCTCTGTTTTATTTTTTTCACGCGGCATGCTGCAATGTTTGCAATATTCGGTTGGTTCTGTCGACAGCATTGGGTAGTAGGAATGGGCTATTTACTATAATTGCTGCAGTCGATTTCGATTTTTAAAATTTTATCGCTTCGTTTGGGATCATTTTCTAGTATTTCTTGGACCGTTTAATTTCAGCGCATAATTGTGGCTCCCGCCGTCATTTTACCCTCATAATAAACGAGAACTAAGTCGTTTATTATCTTATAATTATTTCTTGTATCGAATCACTCGGCATGTTTCAGCCCATCACTACTTGCTGATCTGACGTCGTTTTTGATCTCGTGGAAGGAGAAAGGCAAATTGACTGAAACGAATAGAGAGTTCTTCTAAGAATACCTTTCGGTGAGAAAAAAAGCTTTGTGCTTGAGTGCAGTCATACAGACTCAACATTTAGTATCGTGATTTAATACTACCCTTTCTTTGGGGATATATTGTGTGGCTTCTGTTTGTGTTTTGACACGACCGATTTATCGGGATTTTACTACCGCACTAAGTAAGCATTTTCTCTGGAATTATTTTTTTTATAGCTTGTGGAGGACGCCATGGTTTTAATGGCGTTTTCCTTTATTTCCAGAAGCTTCCGAGCTCTTCCTACTAAACCAAGACCGTCGATTCTCTAGCAACCCTCACACACACTAGCTAGGTAATTATTCCTAGAGTTTTTTTTTGTCTAAATTAACGATTTAAGTGCTTTGTCTGTGTTAACTTTTTTTGTGCATGGTCCACCATTTGCTTTGCGTCCCATGTGTTATCTTATATATTCCATTTTATCAAATCTGATTATCTGAATTTTTATTTTAATGTGACTTTAGTTCTGATCGTATGGGGAAGTTTTTATTTTCTTTTTTATATTGAAGTTATCTTTACCTTAGTATTTCTTTTATTTGCTGATGGTCATTGAACGTCCATTGATTTTTTTGGGAAAATTTGTTTTATAAGGAAGATATATTTATGCAGGGGGGAGGGGGACTATTGTTTTTTTTTATTAAAGTAAGGGGGCTTTGTCTATCGCGTATTGGGTTACTGCAGGGTTCTAATACCGGGCTGCCAGTTTAATTACCGGGTTACCAGTTCTAATACCGGGCTGCCAGTTTAATTACCGGGTTACCAGTTCTAATACCGGGCTACCAGTTCAATTACCGGGCTACCAGTTTTACTACCGGGCTACTCGTTCTATTACGTGGCTACGAGTACCATCTCCGGGCCAGTTCGATCACAGGCTACAAATCTCATTTCCGGGCTACAGGTTATCTGCTATTTCCACCCTCGAGGCCAGTGCCATAGCAGTACCAACAGGTGCCCGGCGCCTCCACCAGAGTTCGACGGATCTAAGTGGTATCGTGCAGAAGCTAAGTTTACTTATTCCTTTATTTTTCTGTCCTACTGATATAATCGCTCTTATTCTTTTAATATAAATCAAGCATTGACCGCCAATCTCTAAGTTAGCTCTCATTAATTTTATTTTTCATTTATTCACTTGTTTATCTGACCGATTAATATAATCGCTCTGAATTTTCTCTCTTTTTAATATAAATCAATAATTTCATTATTTTCATTCATTTATCGCGTCCATTGATTTAATTATTGTGGCCATTTAATATTACCTATTATTATTGCTACATGTATCATTGGTGCAGCAACCAGCGCACGCATACATATATGTAATTAGCTTAGGTTAAATCAGCGTGATCACTTCGGATTGTAGTGTTTAGAGCATTTAGTTGTAAGGCATACAGTACCGAGTTAACAACAGAATTGGTCCATGTACAATCTCCATATTGTACCATTATTATTACTTACTTAACAGTCTTTGTCATTCCTTCGCCTGTTAGATACAACAATTTCAATAATATTCTATAATACTTAATACATATTTATTTATTTATTCATCTAAAATATTCTTATAAATAAAAATCTTTGTCGCCTTTAAAGTTCAAAAGTTTTACTGTAGTATTGTTGCTGTGTTTTAAAAGAAAAAACGCTTAGTAGCAAATAGATTGTTCCTTAAACTATAGATTGTGTTTTCTCGTTAGGTTAAGATTGAGTTCCTTTGTTTGATAAGCGCGCCTAGCAACCCCGTACAACACCAGCTGAGCTTTTTCAGTTTAGTTGGGGGAAAGCTGGTGGCGCTCTACGACCCCACTACCGGGGCCGGGCCTTTGCAAACACGACTCTCCGGTGCTAGGTTTGTTTTTTTAAATATAATCTTTACTTTTAACTTCAATAGGAAAAACGTGTTGCCCTTACAACTTGAAAGTTTTAATGCACATATCTCTTTAATTGGTGAATCATATAGCAGTTTCTTGTTGTTTAATTTAATTTGATTCTGTCTCTACCTACTTTATCTTAGAATATTAACTGGGCTTACTATAGTTATATTGACTTAGATCGATTTCATTACCTCATAGCCTATTTGCGAATTTGTTTTAAATTAAATCAGTTACTGAGGAGCGGTATCTAGGACATCAAAGGCAGTTAGCAGTTCAAATGGTAGAGAACTGCTGGCAGCAGGTAATTTGCACACTCGCGTTACACTGCGTCTCATACGACTGGTTGTTTTTTTTTTGTAATTGAACTTTGATTTGTTTGACTTTATTCCTTATTTCAACATAACCTTACTCTCTGCTATTAAACAGAGAAAGAGTGTGCATCCTAGGGATGGATGATTTTAGGTGTATCTGAGTAATTTTACCCAATGTTGCATATTTAATAAATATTATTGCCCACTTGAGCCAGGGAAGTTCTAGTTTGTCTTGTGAAGATTTTCAGCAAGATTATTTTTGAAACAAAACATAGAAGTTATATTTTATTTAGTATGGTACATCTGGTGTTTTAATAAAGTAAAATTTCAAATACATCTAATTGTTGTAATATTAAATTCAATATGAGCTTATTACGCCACCGTTCTCTCGGGTTATGTAATAAGAGTCAATACATCACTAGTTATTGCATTACTAGTTATGTACACAACGTCACTAACTATGTAATGACTCTTATTACGTACCTAACTAATTTCTATTTTATTGCAATAAATATGTAAAGGAAGGTGAGCTTTGGTGTCGCTGTGCCACATCCATTGGGTTCATGAATTATGCAATAGGTGGGACACTCCGAAGAGGAGCCCTATCATTTTTGTATTATTTTTCAATTTCATATTTGGAGCCTAAATAATATATTATATTATTATAAATTTATGTTTTCTTATGTATTTCTTCTTAAAGAAAAGCTTCAAATAATTTTTCGCATTTAAAAGGCACTAATCGGAAAACGCAGGCACCGTCTAAAGATATTAGAATACCTCTAGACTGTGCCGCAGGGTGGACGGATACTGTCAACGACACCTCGTCACTCGGGGCGTAACTATACTTTCGGATCAATCATTCTGATTTAAATGGAAAGCCACGGTTTAGTGTATGGACCAGGCTATCTTTTAGTCTAATTACTTATGGCAAAAGATAAATATTTTATCAAATAATATAAACAACCTCGTCGCCGTCGCGGCAATATTTCCCTCTCGTGACTAATAACACTCCACACCATACTTTAATGTAAATAACTATTCCATCTGGCTTTCTTATATGATTATGTTACCTTATGTATAGAAATTGTAATAACATTTCAGAATAAAATATACTACATTTTAGGATTATCTCAAAAGTCTACGGATATATTAAACCTGAAGTTACTGATTCATATGATGAAACAGATGATATTCGGAAATGTTATGAGGAAATTAATTTTAAAACAGATGAAGAAATTAGGCCTGATATTCTAAATAATGAAGATTTATCTGATAGCATTACTGACAATGAAGATTTCTCAAAACAAGAGTGTGACATAATATATCGAAATCACTCGATATCAGAAAATCACGTGATGACTCGACCTATTTTTGAATGTTACATATGTCAGAAGAAATTTGCGAGTAAGTATAATCTGAAGAATCATATAAATCAGCACACTGGACAGACACCGTACAAGTGTGTTCTGTGTGATAAGATGTTCTGCAGCTTTTCTTCATTAAGCAGACATACAGCTCAACACTCCGGAGAGAAGTCTTTCAAATGTACATTGTGTGACAAGAGTTATGCTTGCCTTAATACGTTAAAGTACCATGTGAATATTCACAATGGACCTTACAAATGTTCATTGTGTGACAAAAGTTTTACTCGTCCTAGTGGATTAAGGAACCATGTGAATATTCACAAAGAAGAGAAGCCCTACAAATGTTCATTGTGTGAAAAAAGTTTTATTCGTTCCGATGGGTTAAAGACCCATTTAAATATTCACACGGGACAGAAACCCTTTAAGTGTTCATCATGTGAGAAAAGTTTTATTCGTGCTGATGGGTTAAGGAACCATGTGAAAACTCACACAGTTGAGAACCCCTATAAATGTTCGTTGTGTGAAAAAAGTTTTATTCGTGCGAATGCATTAAAGAGCCATGTAAATATTCACACAGGAGAAAAACCCTACAAATGTGCGTTATGTGAACAATCTTTTAGTAATTCTAGAAAATTAAGATGGCATAGAAATAACGTTTGTAAGAAACAAAGAGAGATAGATTAGTTTGGGTTAGTTCAGAATTAATTTATTCTCATCCCTTACCTCATCCCTTATCCCATCCCCAATACAGCTATACTACTTATAGTGACACCACAAACATAAATTCTAATATTGAAAATAACCTCAGTATTATATTTTACGTATATAAAGAGCCAGTACAGAAGAAAGCTTTTACTAATATTACTAAATTCTTTTTTGATGCAAAATACAGGGTGTTTCCTAACCTCGGTAAAAAAATAAAACTGGTGAATCCTCAAGTAATTTTAAGACGAAAATGTGGTATAAAATTTTTTCGCATGTCGCTTCGTTTTCAAAATGAAGGGTGTTGAAAAAAAAATTTTTTTCGTGTTTTCTTTTTATTAATAAATAATGAGAAGCGACATTCGAATAATATTTGCACGCCTTAATAAGGGGTTTAAGCACTTTATTTTGTGTTCATGTTGAACTTCTCAATTAGTTCATTGGCGGAAATCCGGGTAACTACTACTAGAATTTCGCAAAAAGAAATAATACGGGCCCGTTAAACACTCAAAAATCTTATGTTATTTGATAAAAGAGTTAATTTTAAGCAAATTAAGTTTCTTGCATTGTTCTCGTATCTCTTAGTTTTCGAGTAAAAAATTATTTTCTTTTTCACGTCATAAGAATCTCATCATTTTGTTGTTTAAATAAACGAGTAGGCTTTGCGTGAACGCAAAATAAAGTGCTCAAACCCTTTATTAAGGTGTGCAAATGTTATTTGAATGTTGCTTCACATCATTTATTAGTAAAAAGAAAACACGACAAAAATTTTTTTTCAACACCCCGTATTTTGAAAACGAAGCGACATTCAAAAAAATTTTATACCACATTTTCGTCTTAAAATTACGTGAGGATTAACCAGTTTAATTTTTTTACCGAGGTTAAGAAACACCCAGCATATGTATATCTAATACCTGCGGTTATTTCTTTTAATGCTGGATTGGTATCTAAACTAGGCATAATTTTAGGTATATCTGAGCAATTTGTAAAATATACTAATATTAGTTAAAATATTTAATAAACATATTTTTATGAACATCCTGTATTACTTAAAATGCTACCCAACCGTATCTAACATAAACAAATAATATGATCCAGAGATTGGAAGAGACCTAAAACAAGAACTAAGGCAGTGCAGTCAGGCCAGTGAGTGCTAGCACTTTGGCAGATTAAGACCCATGTATATAGAGTGGTCGTAGTTTACCTATGTGTGGTTGTTTTGTGTGAAATCATGTCGACATGTTAATAATAGTTTATATTGTTATTAAAGTCCATGGCAGGAGTTTTGATGGTATACCAGAGTTTATTGCCGTTGGGCAAGGTATTACCAGGTTGTGGTCGATTGTGTAGCAATGACCGGAATGCCCTCTGTTTTGTGCGCGATGCCTTCGAGTTGGTCTTGTGAGTGTGAGGGCGCCTCACTTGTCTTCTCGAATTGACATACTTGGGTTCTAAGATCTCGGTATGTGTTATCTTAGTTTCCGGGTGCTGAGATGCTTACTGTTTAGCGGCAGTGGAGCGTCTGGGGTAGCCCAAACTATTTCAGGTGACACTAGCTGGTCGTCGAAGAAAGAAGGTATATGTCTGACATTATATAATAATATAGTATTGTGTAAATTGATGGTTATTGGATGAAGCAAGGGGACAGAGGTTCCCCGGTGAGTACGCCTTATTTTTATCATTGTCAGCCAGTACAGTAATTGGTTAATATTTTTGTTTCATGGTCACCTCAATCTCTGGCTATATACCGGGTGGAGCTCGCTGAATGAATTGCATTGTCAATACTCACGTAAGTGTGATCTTATAAAACACTAATTTTACAAATTGAAATCGTTAGACAGAACAAGCTTATATCCATCAGAGAATTTTTTATTAAATATAAATTGATTACAATTTTCGTCAATTACGTAATTATTTCTGTCGCCTGTTAGATATTATATCTAATATTTAAATCTTCTGTATGAGATTATTACATTTATTTAAATTGATTCGTTTGTAGTTTAGTTTAGCTGCAGTTGCGTATATAATATTTGTCATGAAATAAAATATGATTTCTGGTTACGGATCATTATTTGTTTCCTTTAAGATTTTATTTGTTTTAAAATGTTTGCTTTAGACGTTTAAGACTTATATAATAGTATATTATGATATAAGTGTATAAGAGGGCCTTTAAAGCACGCGCGACATATTTCAAAACACGACGCGCAGCGGAGTGTTTTGTAAGTCGCAAGGGCTTTAAAGGCCTCTTATACACGTATATCATACGCTATTTTTTATTACGAATGCATCATAATCTCAAAAATGTTTTAAATATTAAACTTAAGGGATATACTGACGAATATATTAATCTGTCACATTTGACATGATCAAATGTTTCTATAGCAACCTTTCAAAAAGTAGGCGCATCATAAACATCATTTTAAGCACGCTGCAGCGTGATTACGATGCATGCGTAATAAATAGTATATTATTTTATATGGAGGAAAAGTGATACTTTTCATGGCGCGCTCGTGTTTAACAGCCGAACGGAGTGAGGCTGATAATAGAGAGCAAGCCATGAAAAGTAACTTTTCCTCCAAATAAAATATGCTGTTTTTTCTTCAAATGTCGACAAATTAATGCAAAAACATCTCTTTTTAATAGTAATAATATCTAATTATTATTAAAGATAAATGGGTTCGCAAGGCGGCTTAGACCACGGTCGTAGGTGGCCTTGCTTAGACCGGTGTCGGTGAATATAATGTAACATAAAGCTGTCAGTGGACACTGTCAACAATAATTATTTTTTAAGGTCTCCGATTGCGTTTTAATTCCGTATTGATAA
>MU188139.1:0-31908 GCA_016904865.1 Pissodes strobi | reverse complement strand
AGATGTTTTTGCATTAATTTGTCGACATTTGAAGAAAAAACAGCATATTTTATTTGGAGGAAAAGTTACTTTTCATGGCTTGCCCTCTATTACCAGCCTCACTCCGTTCGGCTGTTAAACACGAGCGCGCCATGAAAAGTATCACTTTTCCTCCATATAAAATAATATACTATTACATGTGTGCTATTCTCACAATGCAATAACATTTTACGTTTATTCTTTAAATTTCTAAAAATAAAATAACTGTTTGGGTTCATATCAAGTGTCTCAAATGGCGAACATTTCACTTCGAAAGATGAATCTGCCACAGCAATATAAATCATAGTAAATACTATAAGGAATTCTTACATTTGATAGCCATTTCCTAATTTAAGGCTGTTCCACATTCACCGTCTTAATAGATGTTTATCAAGTCGTTGCCTGACTACAAGCTCAATAACTTTTTCATATACAGGCCAGATTGTAATAATTAAAAATATTCTAATCAGATAACTTACGCTATTATATAGCCACAACTACAATCTGTTGTGAATACACCCGACAAATAATTTTCTACTACCAGACAGCACTTACCCAGAGCTATACCAGTTACCTGTAGAACACCTACAGTAACTCAGCTCAGATTGGTCCGTTGTTTACCTTTTTCCACTTGACAATTTTCAAATTGTATACGAGGTTATGAAATTAAGTCAAAATAAGTTGCAGTCAAAATCGAACTTGGACACCACCAAGTTTTATTTTATTGGTTATCGTTACGGGCACAGTGAAAAAAAACTTGGAAATAAAATGTAATTTGTACCCAAGATCGGTTAGGTAAATAATTACCTTCGTTTCACGTGCTCTGTTATCAAACAAATTCTAGGACACTAATCAAAATAAGATAATCCAAAGTTGAGGCCAATACTTTTAGTGAAAATAAAGTAAGCTCTCTAACCGTATAAAATCTCCTAGAAACTTAAACGCAACCCCATAATGAAGTTTCGTAGTGACATAAATTACTGTTTATCTAAACACACCCTCCTGACACTTTGACAAATGAATTTTGACAATTGTTTGAAGCTAAGAATGTTCCCAAGGAGCGTCTGACTGCAAACAGCGTCTGTACTTCATGTTAGGAGTGGCTGAAACAAAACTGGAGGAAGGCAACGGGAAACCACTTCCATTACTTTTTCCCAAGAGAACCACATGAAACATGTTCAACTGAAAATTTTCCGAAGGTATAAATAGTTCCCCGATTGGATCTCCGGGGGGAACTGATTTCAACATTACACGTAAGAGGTTAAACTTGCGTTCATCCTTAAAAGATCGGCACGTGGAACACACGAAGCCTGTTCGAAGCCAACAAACTTGCCAATCTTGAACATGAGAGGGCAAGATTGAAGGTGGATATTCTGGGGGTTGCGGATATTAGGTGGCCCAATTCTGAGTCCTGTCTTGTGGAGAATGATATCTTCTATTATTCAGGCAACCAAGATATAAGGCACAGAAAGGGAGTTGGAATATTATTATCCAAAAAATTATGTCTTCCGTTGTGAGCTCTATTCCATATTCTGATCGCGCTGCCATGATAAAAATTAGAGCTAAGCCACTTCATCTAAATATAATACAGGTGTATGCATCAACATCTGGTGCAACAGAACAAGGACTGTAACAATTTTATAGCGATATAAGAGACCCACTGCTGCTCACCAAGACTCATGAAGTCACAATATTATGAGATTGCTGGGGTATGCAGGAAGCGAATCTCTGATATACTGGTCGACCAAGATGGAAAGATCGTCTTGGAAAATAGCGACAAAATGGAGATATGGGAGAGGTACGTAAATCACTTTTCAATTACTAGAGACTACAGGAAATAACGAACAGTGACTATTTATTAACGGGACTTTCCATTACCAGAGAGGAATTTCCAAAGAAAAACAACAAAAGAACATGTGAAAATCATAGGCTTATGAGCTATGCTCTCAAAATATTTCTTAAGATAATCCATAGGATAATTTTTAGGAAGTGCGAGAGAGTTGTAAGCGATTCACAATTCGGGTTCAGGCAAGGGCTGGGCACAAGAGAGGCGATAGTTGCGACTCAAGTTCTCATCCAAAATTGCTATGACCAACGTAAAAACGTATGCCTATGCTTTATAGATTATGAAAAAGCATTTGATAAAGTCCAACATCAAAAGCTAATTGAGCTACTTAGAAAACTGGACTTGGATGAAAAAGATATCAGGTGCCTTAAAAATCTGTTCTGGCACCAAAATGCACAAGTAAAGGTGGGGAATGAATTAACGAGATAATTCAAATTCAAAAAGGTGTAAGAGGGGGATGTGTTCTTTCACCGCTTCTATTTAACCTTTACTCGGAAGCTATTTTTCAAGAAGTGCTCGAGGATGCTGAGATCGGGATCAGAGTTAATGGTGTGTGGATTAATATTATTTGGTATGCTGATGACACAGTTCTCATTGCGGATAGCATCGATAAATTAGAACAACTCCTTAGCATGGTGAGCTAACATAGTAAATTCATGGGTTTAAATATAAACATCAAGAAAACTAAGTCCATGGTAATAACCAGAGATGGAAACGCCTTAATAAATTCTGACCTAACTTTTGATGGAAAATCAATAGAGCGAGTCGAAAGCTTTAAATATCTTGGAACATGGCTAGGTGAAAAATGGACATCAGACAATTGAGGTAAAATAGCGGATACAGCAGGCTCGCGCAGCATTTCTAAAACTAAGGAGAATATTTACATGTACCGAATTTGATCTGGCCCTTAAGTTAAGATTCGTGGACTGCTACATCTGGCCCGTACTTCTTTATGAAGCTGAAGGTAGGACTCTTAAGACGGCTATGACAAATAGACTGGAAGCATTTGAAATGTGGGTGTATCGCAGAATTCTTAAGATTCCATTGACAGCCAAAGTAAGAAACGAAGAAGTTTTAAGAATGCTAAGCATAGCCCGTCAACTCTTTAATATATTCAAAAAGAGAAAAACAGCTTCTCTGATGGGTCCTACTATGCGCAACGAAAAGTACAACTTCTTACAATTAATTATCGAAGGAAAGATCGAAGGCAGAAGAGGAATTGGAAGAAAGAAGATGTCATGGGTTCGTAGTATAAGACAATGGGCCGGATTACATAACATACAGATACTCATACACACGGCTAGAGATAGAGTGCCAATGGAGAATCTGGTCGCTAACATTCATTAATGGATTGCAGAGCAAGAAGAAGAAAGTTTGATCATAAAAATTACAGATTAATACGTAAACACCAATGATTTACTATGCCCGAACCCTGCAACTAAGATGGCGGTAACTCCTTCCGAACGGTACCACGCAGACTAATCTATACCTACTTTTACCCGAATATCTTAGCCTCTCCGTAAGCCTAAGTTGCAAGTTTCTAAACAAAAACAGAACCTCTTGATGCTATGGTACAGATTTTGTATTATCACCTAAACAAGAAAAGGAAAATAAATAACTTCTTGGTTATAAATTGTACTAGAAAGTGTCCAAAAATCTAATACTCGAGAGTCTACTAGTGATACTACGCCGCCGGCCGCCGCGCCGGCTTAATTTCAGTTTCCAGATAGATTATACTAATAATAAACTCTAGTGACTGGATTATTCAAAAGCAAATGCTATAAACTATTATTCTGAGTGTTAAAACTACTAACCTCGTTATGGAATTTCAAGGATTAGTAAAAGTCTCTATAAGGATACCAAAAAAATGTCAATTTACGGACGGAGTAAATATCCACTAAACTAATCACTTAATAGCCTCTAAAGAATTCAAAATTGAATAAAAGAGCTAGACGTTCTTTCTGGGTAGCGCTAAGATTCCGTTCTGTTCTCGTTAAGGCTCGGCTAGCATAAGCTATGACTTTCTCAACATCGCCAATAATTTTAGTCAGAACACCTCCCAAACCCACGTCACTGGCATCACTCTGTATAATGAAAGCAAAGAAAAATCAGGCTGACTCAGGACAGGGGCCGAAACAAGAGCATGTTTGATTTCAACCTCGGCTTCATGAGTTCACTTAATGGATTAATTTTTCTTTTTCCCTTTTAAAAGATCATGAACAGGAACCATTATGGAGGAACAATCTTTAAGAAAGCGACGATAGGGCGCCGCGCCGGCGCGGCGGGCCCTGACATTATTATGGCAGGATCGACTATCCCTTCGTCCTCGTCAATCGGACTACTGGGTGTCTCGGTCAACAGCAATATGTCCTGGCATGACCACGTTGCTAACATCGCAAAATCCTTAGAAGCTTGGTGCGCTATTTCGCAACAAAAAACTGTATACACCGCAGCAGTTGCTCTTGCTCTACAAAGCGCAGTGATATTGCTCCGTATTGTCTGTAAGAAAAATATACATCAACACCAAGTAAATGACATTTTGAATTATATGGGAGTATTAATTTAATTTAATTTAATTGCACCTGTAAATTTTGAAGAAGTAAAGAAAAAATCTCTTTTTTCAATTTGGCGGACAACCGACAGCGCTCGTCTCGTGCGCCATCTGCGTTCATTTACCTTGGAAAGAGGCAAAGAATGCATGGCTGCTTTCTCTCTCTCTCGGATGATTTATTAACTTGGAGTTGCGCGTCTCTCAATTATCTCAGACCCAGTTAAAAATATTCGTTTTTTTTTTTGTACGTAGGTGGTTAAGGCGGTATAAGTTCCTTGTCACACTTATGGTTTTTAAGACGGTTTTCGAGATATTAACTTGTTTGCCTTATTTTTTCCTTTTTTTTTTCAAGGCAGTGCCACACACACAAAAGGGATATCCTATGGCGCTCGATGAGCGGTTTGTGTGCAAAGATGTTTGTTGACACGGTTCTTGACTAGCTGTAGGTTGTAATTAGGGGGAAACAGATGTTCTGGGAGTGAATTTCACAGTGATGCAGTGCCCCAGACAAAGGAGTTCTTGTTAAGCGATGTTCTGGGTGTTTCCAGTTGTACAACGAACTGGTGCGCTCTTGCCATCTGTCGTGACTGTCTGACAGTCACTGCCAGGGGCGGAATGTGGCGGGCTAAATCCTGTGAACATCTGACGTGAAAGTATCTGTAAAATTGGGACATCTCGATCACATGTCTGCGGTGTTCCATACTATCCAGATTCCGGGATAACTCCGAGTCGCCGACGAGATGCACAGCTCTCTTCTGAATGGAATCCAGCAGCTTTAGGGTGTGCTTTGGTGCGGCACCCCAGATGTGTGAGCAATATTCTAAGCAGGGTCTTATTTGCGCTTTGTAGAGCAAGAGTGTATACAGTTTTTGTTGCGAAATAGCGTACTAAGCTTCTGAGAGGCCTATGGCGCTCGACTAGCGGTGTGCGAAGATGTTGATTGACAGGTACTTGAATCGTTGTAGGTTGTAATTAGAGGAAAACAGATGTCTAGGGTCCCTGATTTTCCGATGCCATAATGATGTCAAGGCCTGCCGTATTGGCCTTCATGGTAAACTAACCCAAATTTCTGATGCCCCAAGTTTGATCTTTCTTCAGGTCCTGATTAATTGCTGTAATTTGCTCCTCTCTGCGATGATAAGTCTCAGTCGCTGGTAAAGGTGTTCCTGATCTAAATTGGGAGACAAGGGTACTGTCATCTGTAAAACTGTAAGCAGCAGGTCATTAATTGTGTCCATCAACTGCAACGTGCCGAAATCGGTTTTTAAGGAAACTGACAAGCCAGTTGCAAAGAGAGGCTGGCACTCCAAAGGACGGCAGTTTGTTGAGCAATCCGTCATGCCAAACTCTGACGAATGCACTTTTTTATTCTTATTAGGTTACATAAATTTAGTTAATCGGAAAACTCTGTGGGTGCGTGTAAAGCGGTTTAATCACATTTCAAATATTTTGTAAACATAATGCACCCTTTGAAGTTTGCACATTTTGAAATGATTATTAATAAACCTTTTATTATTACCATTATTATTATTTTCTTCTCATTTGAATGCTTAGATGAAGGGTTACTAACCAAGTTCTATGTAATCAGCGCTTAGGGAGCCTGTAACAATATAACATGTATCCAATGGTGATTGCTGTCAATGTTTCTGTTATGTTTAATTTATTCAGGCCGGCGGTTAACGTCTGATAATTATTTTTAATATTATCCTTATCTAGGCGTCTAGTGGATTAGTTGACTATTACTTAAGAATTGAAAGATAATATAAGAGTGTAAAAATATATAAGACCTTCCTCATAAAATGTTATACATTTTTATTTAGAGAGTATTCTTAAAATTTGTTTTTGTTGACTTTTAATTTTCAATTTAATTATTTTGTATAATTATGACAACTTACCAATAGGTAATGCGATAAAAATTTAGTATTACATATTCTATATTTTAGGATTTTGTCAGGAGTTTATGGATATATAAAACAAGAGGAGATCGATTTAGATGATGAAGTGGATGGTGTCGCAGCAGAATATTTCGATGCAACAAGGTTCAAAACAGAAGAAGAAATCATGTCGAATATGGTAAATAAGAAGGAATTACCTCCCAACATCACCAATAATGACGATTTGGCAATACAGGAGGAAAATAATGAAGACGCAAATGGCCTAAAGTGTGTCAAAATATATGCTAGCCATTCTACTCTAACTCACCTGGAGAGTCAACGTACTTCAAACCATTTTGAATGTCACATTTGTCAGAAGAAATATGTGAAAAAACAAAATTTGAAGAGACATATACATCAACACACCAGAGAGAGGTCGTACAACTGTGAACTGTGTGATAGGGATTTTAATAATCCAGATTCATTGAAGATACATAAGAAACAACATTGCAGACAAAAACCATGCAAATGTTCATTGTGTCATAATGATTTTAGTAGCCGTGATTTTTTGAAGGAGGATATAGATCAACAAGACGTAGAGAAACCTCACAAATGCACCCTATGTGATAAAACATTTCGTTATCATAATTCATTAAAGTACCATATAAATCAACACACTGAAGACAAATCTTTTAAATGTACATTTTGTGATAAAGCTTTTTTTCGTCCTGATAAATTAAAAATTCATATATACCATCACACTAGAAAAAAACTTTTCAAATGTAAACTGTGCGACAAAGCTTTTCCATTTCATAGTAAATTAAAATATCATGAAAATATGCATTCTGGAAATAAACCTTACAAATGTACACTATGTGATAAGGCATTTTCTCGTCCTGATTTACTGTCGAGCCATTTAAATTGTCACAGTGGAAAAAAATATTACGAATGTACTTTGTGTGATAAAACTTTTTTCCGTCCTCGTGTATTGCAGCAACATATAATTCACCACACTGGAGAAAAACCTTACAAATGTACATTGTGTGACAAAAGTTTTTGTCGTCCTGTTGGGTTAAAGAACCATATGAATATTCACACAGGAGAGACACCCTACAAATGTACGTGGTGTGAACAATCTTTTAGTAATTCTGAAAAATTACACAGGCATAAAACTAAAAGTTGCGAGGCACAAAAATAGAAGATCTACTAGTCGTATAATCTGGCTTACATTGGTCGGTCAAGTGAATGTATTGCTGTAATTATTTATATGTACTTTTCCTACTTAATGATAATTTTACTTATTAGAACATTATTTCAAGTAAGTATTTCCATTACAACAAAATCATTATATTTTTATTAACATTTCAACTTATATCTCTGCTAGCTGTAATTATCTAAGTTGCATCATTCGGAATCAGTTGCTACTAAAGCAATTGTAAAATGTATTAGTGTTCACACGTTAATATTTCACAAAGGGCTCAATGCAATATAATATTTAAAAACACAACCTTAGTATTCGGAGATGGTGTCTTCTAAGTGCACCTAAACGTTAAAATTTTTTTTTAAAATCACTTACGCATAAAATTGTTTCTGTTATTAATTATTCTTATTTTTTTCAATTGCCTTTATTTCAAAGTTCCTTAAAGAGGCGATTTAATTAAAAGCTGTTTGATGGCTAAATGTTCTAGTGCCCGCACTCATTTGGTTCTTATTCTGCTTCTTCGTTGTATTTCGAATTGCCGTTAATTATTTATGTCATGAACATGATTTTATGTTTATTAGGCTACATAAATTAGATTAATTGCAAACAGCTCCCAACTCTGTGTACCTGGATGGTATTATACAGCCATCATATGACCAATATTGGATAAAGATATTGTACGTATTACACTTTGAATGTTTTGAATGATGATTAATAAACGTTTTATTATTATTTTTAATTTTTTCTCGAATTTTTCCCGGTTTTTCCCTAGGCAGACGGATGTGTACCAAGTCTGCAAAATGCTTAAGATCAGTTCGGGCTATGTTGCGTGTCTTCAGTATTATCGCTTTCTGTGTATGATGATGGATGGATCTCTGTATCTGGCTAAAATTGTTTCCGATGGTGCGAGGAGGATTTATGTGTGATGATTGTTGTGGTGAGTATGAATATCCACTGTTTCCAGTTTCCCGTTTTTTTGTTTATTGAAGTAAAAACTTCTTTAGGCGCGTTTTGCAATTTTTTTTTGTGGGGGTTGAATGAGACCAAGCCGTCACGCGTCACGCCCGGATATGTAACGTAACGCTCCTTATACTGCCATGTTCCCGTGTATGTAGAGGGCCGAAATTTTCAGGGGATGTAGCCGGGATAAAAAGAAGATCCTGGACGAAAACGGGACCCCGTAGCCCCCACGTTTGGAGAAAGAAAAACTTAAATAATTAATTCCGGGAGAACGGGAAGAGGTACGGGGTCGAAATTTTTATGGTAGGTGCGCCCCATGGGGCGCTACCTTAGACCATACGGGGGGGAACAAGGCTCTAATTTAAGGGGGGGATTTAGGGGGAAAACGTTTTTCGCCCATATCTCTGCAGCGAAGGCTCGGATCGAAATTGTGATAAACGATGACTCCGCTTGTCGAAGTTTTCACTTCGAGACAATTTTTTTTTCGCTGTATTTTCCTGATACTGATCTATTTCTATTAGTATAGCTACGTCTATTAGATATGTAGTCGTGTTCTATTTATTCAGTAATGTGATATGGGCTGTTGTGTGGTATAGTTTTATGAGTGTAGGTATATGATTTTTTTTATGGCAATGGCCCACACACTTAAGGGAGATCCTATGGCACTCGTCGAGCGGTGTATGTGCGAAGATGTTGATTGACACGGTTCTTGAATAGCTATAGGTTGTAATTTGGGGAAAACTGATGTCCTGGGAGTGAGTTCCACAGCATTGCAGTGCGACAGACAAAGTAGTTCTTGTAAAGCGATGTTCTAGGTATTTCTAGATATACAACGAACGGGTGCGCTCTTGCAGTCTGTCGTGACTGTCTGACAGGCGCTGCTGCGAGCGGGATGAAGCGAGCCAAATCATGGAAACATCTGCCGTGAAAATATCTGTTAAACGGGATATTTTGGCCACATGTCTATCCAGATCCCAGGTCAACTTCGGGTGTTTAGTAAACAAACGAATAGTAAATACGCTATAAGTTATTTTGTAAAGACATTTCCGTTATGTCACAAAAATAAATTTAGAGTATCTAAATGATTGAGTTAAATGAATAATGTCAATCTCATTATTTGGCAAAATAAAAGTGGTAATGTCAACCACATTATTTGTTTAAGAAAAGTAATAGTGACAACCCCACTAGAGTTGTGAGTTAAGAATAGCGGCAACCCCGCTAGCCCTAAATAATGGCAACCCCACTAGAGTTGTGAGTAAGGATAGTGGCAACCCCGCAGACGTAAATAGTGGCCACCCCACTAGACTAGGGAGTTAAAAATAGCGACAGCCCCGCTAGCCCTAAATAGTGGCAACCCCACTGGAGTTTTGAGTAAGGGTAGCGGCAACTCCGCTAGCCCTAAATTGTGGCAACCTCACTAGAGTTTTGAGAGAGGTTAGTGGCAACTCCACTAGACCTAAATAGTGGCAATCTCTCTGTACTGTATGTAGTGCCAAGTTGATCTTACGTTACGTAATACTTTTGAATACTATGTTGAGAATATCATTAAATATTGATAAAGTAGGTAATGAAAATGTTGAATAATAATTTTGATAATTATACGGAATGCCTCGCCTTCGCGTGGGCAAGACTCAGGATTCATGGCGCCACGCCGATCGAGCCAGATTCAGTGTGTTGTGTTATTCTGAAGGAGATGCGGGCTTTCATAACGAGGACAGGCGTGCTGGAGGGTCTCTAATGCGGACAGGGGGCACAACGGGCCCAACTGGTGGCAAAGTCCGCTAGGGACCACTCCTTCTGATACTGATACTAATTATGAGTATGTGTGGCTTAACACGAGTCCGACATCGGATATCCGAAGCCCGGATATCCGGCTATATCTAATTTTCACACCTCACCGATTAGCAACTGGTTTGAATGTTGTTTATTATTGAAAAGTGGTTTAGTTTCGTCTGTTCCGTCCACCATGGATCATCAACGCATAATTGCACTACCGATTCTATATCGCAGGATTCGCCATAAAAAAAGAAGACGAAGGATTTATTGGGTGCATAAAATTAATTTAAAAAGAAAACAACTAGGAACTTTTTATAGTGTTTGAAGCCCTGCGAGAAAACGAGGAGAAGTTTTTCTATTATTTCCGTATGTCAGTTTCTTCTTTTGATGAGATGCAAGCTGTCAACCATTTATCTTTATATTCCCTAGCGTCTTGTCCCACATCACAGGTCTATCCTCCAGCCATTTTTGTAACACCATGTAAACGCTTTCGCTGATGTCGGATGACTGTCGCGCCGGTGAAAAAAATCGGTTTAGTATATAAGCTCTAATTTGATTTCATACACTTCGATGTGTCTAGTACCGTATACCCGGCATCGGACGATGGTGATGTTTCGTCCGATGCTTATCCAGCACGTTTCCGGCTTCCAACCGTCGGACAAACGTGTGAAAACTTTCATTTAATGCTACGTACCTCGTGATCGGATATCTGATGCCGGATGATTTTATCCAACACGTGTGAAAAAGCAGAAGTATTAATTTGCACGTTTCTGGGAAGGATATTGTGATAAATTATACTGTGTTAAAAATTAAATACTCTTGGGATTATTCTTCAATTCCCAAAATAGCAATAATGCAGAAAGCCTCGAAAATTATATTTTTCTATTTTGGTATTATAAAGAAGTCTTTTCGATACGCAAAGTAGTGTCGAAAAGAAGCCCTTTTCGACACTACTTTTGCTGACTGGTTGCTATGATATTAACAAAATTGTACAATGTCAAGGCTCACTAGCAAAAATCTCGACACCGTTTTGAATGGGGTTCATAATAATACAGACGTCAAAAGTGACAATATGGCCATCCAACTTTTGATCACGACTTAAATAAATCAATGTTTTTCATTCAAAAACCTACAAAATAGAAAAAATAGTATAAAATACACGTTTTAAAAAACATTTAGGTCACGCGCACGTTAGGAAACTCCCCGCAAGCGGGTCGTTTCAATGGAACATGTTTCATAACACACTTTACAAATTATTTTTGTGTACTATCCGTTAAGACACAAGTCTGCAAATCATGAAAGTTTTTTAACGAATTATTTGTTTAAATGGAAAACAAAAATAATCCTTGTCAATAATATATAGAACAGTATAATATTTTACAGCTGCCTGCAAAGGACATCACACACATTTAATGGGTTGTCGGGAACCAAAGGATTTTTCTGACATTTTGGTGTCATTTATATTAATGATAATTAGTTGCTTTGTAAGATATGTAATTAATTGGTTTATTGAACAAGTACTTAAATGAAACAAATAATTTTAATACAAAAATAATATATAAATAACATGTTTTTATCTAAATCACTTTATAGAAACACAATTTATATTACTTTATGTATTGTATTTCTATGGTTTGTAATAAGAACATCCTATACCCCTCAATGAGTGGTGCGTGTGCGGAGATGATGGTGGACGTTGGTGTTCGCAACTGAATGGTATGTTAATGAGCAGTTTGTGTCTAACGGGTGTTTATGTTTGGCTCAACTCTGCGCGGAATCAGGAAGTGCCAGCTCATTGGAACACCTTCCGCAGTAGTATCTATAGTAAAGAGGCAGGTCCACCACTTTTCTTCGATGTTCAAGGCTATCAAGGTATTTAACCAATTCTGTGTCGTCCACAAGACGGACTGCTCACCTCTGTATGGAGTCCAATATCTTGAGCAAGTGTTTGGGTGCCGAGCTCCACAAACGGGAACAGTATTCCGGAGATGGTCTTATCTGTGCCTTTTAGAGCAGTAAGAGCTGATGTCTATACAACTTTTTTCCTCTATAGAGTGCTCCTAGCTTTTGTGCTGCTGCCTTGGCGATTTTTGTGACGTGGTTATGTCAAGACATGTTGTTTTCTACGCTGACACCCAGCAAGCTTTTCTGCGTGAAACTGGACATTGTTCTCCTCACCCCATTCCACTATGGCGTTCATATCCTCATTGATTGCGGCAATCTGATTTTCTCGCTCGCGTAGGGAACAAGCAGCGGTCATTGGAGTCTGAGACATGAGTGAGGATATATGAGTGCTGTCGTCTGCAAAGCTATAAACATACTTGTTTATCTAATCTAAGAGATATAGAGCAGGAATAGTGTGGGAGATACCCTTGAGGTACTTGAGGCATTGATTTTAAATTCCTCCGAGAGATGTTCATCAATACCAAATAGTTTTTTTTACCTTTCTGCGGGATTGGTTGCACCTGAGCGCATTTTCAGCTAGAAGAAAAGTATGCAGTTCTGTATGATGGGGAGAAAAACCTGCATAGTAGAGCTGTTAGTTTAGCAGCCCATTTCATAAGTACTATTGCGGGAACGCCATCCGGTCCTGTGGCTTTGTTAGTGTCTAGGCCTTTGAGTATTCATTTCACTTCCCGTTGGCGAAATATCATCTTTGGTCAATGGTGGAATTGATGTCTTTAAGAAACCCTATCCGTTAGGACAGTTATTGTTCTTGATCTGGTCGTTATGTCCCGCCTTGTTCTCGTCAATGGTCCGCTTATACTGGCTTCTAGTCGTAATGAATATATTCGATTTTCTGGTGTCGGATATCGGCGCCATTTGCGGTAGGCGGCATTTTTAGCATTGACCGCTCTTGAGCTTTTTTTCCCAAACCATAGTTTACTGTTTGAGATACGTTTCATAGAAGAGGGGATGAAAGCTTCCATACTAGCTAGGATAACTTAAGTTATTTCATCAGCAAATTCAGAGGTGTTTTGATTCCTAAAACAGACGCGATTCCAAGGAAATGAAAGACAAAATTCGCGAAGGTCACGCCACTTTGCAGATTTGTAGTGCCAAACCTTTCAGGGTACCTGTGGCTCCTATGTTTTGATAGCAAGTTCACAGGTTGCGGAGATAAGATTGTGGTATGATGCGACCAACAGAGGTTGGACGGTTTGCTATTAAAACCTATATCTAACATTAGCTCATTATTTGATTAGATATACGAGCCGTAACAGCTTATAGGTTAGAGTGTATATATTTCTCTTATTTTTAAAACCATCTAATAATTTTGCATATTAGTTACTACTTCATCTTATGCCTTGATATTTTGCCTCGCTTATAAGCATTTGTAGTTTTGCGATTATTATTTAATAATCCGAACTCAATTGAATATAATAGCTCCCTACTGATATTTAATATAGGCTGCTTGCTCGGGTTTTACATACATTATTTTGTGGTTTTTACTTATTTTTAATTTAATTCTACTCCACCTTAATTATCTTATCGCCTAAACTTACCTTAACTTTTTAATTTTACCTTGGCTTACCTATGTTTTACTTTATTTTGAATTGTCATTAAGGTGAGCTGATATTATTTGATGGATAGTTATAGTTGATATTCTTTACTAATTCATTTGCTAATTAATATTATTGGTTTGATTTCACTTTATTTTAATAGACACCAACTATTATCTTACTTCACTAATTAATTGTGAATTAATTTCAATGAATTAACTTTATACTATTTGATTAATGGTTAGTGACTTACTGCACTACTTAATTTGGTTATTAATTTCATTTAATTCATTTTATATTATTTGATTATTGTTTGGCCATTTATTTTTGTTGATTAATTTGTTAATTGAGTTTCATTGTACTAATGTCTCATTATTCGGTTAGTAGTTTGTGATTTACTTCACTAATTATTACTCTGTCAATTAATTTCATTGAACTTATTTTACACTAATTGACTTCATTAACTGATTTGTTATTTGATTTCACTAAATTAATTCCTTAATTAAGTTCCGTGATTCTTCATTTTGATTGAAATACTTAATTGAACATTGGATACTGGATAAATTTAATATAATTTACCATTTAGTTGGAAACTGATCTCAGCTTTTGATAATTAGTAAGTTGCTGTAGATTTTGTGTTTTTTCCTTGATGAAATTTTATAGATTTATGGTGGTATAATCATTATTGTAGTAACCTATCCTAAGAACTTCAATAGCAGGACACCTGATCCTTCTATACTTATTAACAACATTATCAATAAACATGGACATTGTTTTAAAATTTATTTTTTTTTTGTTTTTCTGTTTACTGGTTTTGAACTCGTTTGATTTTTTTTATTGTTCGTATTATTTCAGTATTATTTTATATCAATTATAACCGTACTCTCTGCTATTAAATAGAGAAAGAGTGTGACACTCGACGAACATTTCTATTGATTCACTTTATTATTACCTTTGGTATTGCCATTATTTCTTTCGGATTTACTACAAAACTTATGCTCTTTCCTAGGCATTCATATTTCATAGGAATGATGATGTTTTTTGTATACCTGATGTTCCAGAATTTTCCCCAACCTAAACGATCCTTTGCTTAGCTTCGCCTGAGTTACCTATCGATGCTTCGTAAATTGTTATAGCTCAGCTTATTCAATAACCAGCTACTACTCATCTTGCGGCGGCATCTTTTGATTTGAGAAAGTCAAATGAAAATTTTAGAAGAGGGCCTTGAGTTAATATTTTTCTAAACGTCTTGGCATCTGAATAATACTTTTGACAGTTCGTTTAATTTAAAATACGATGTTTTATCATCTAAAATTCGTTTGAAAACGATTTTAAATGGCAAAATTGTATAAAAATCCGAAAATCCCGGTCTTTTTAGGGCGATAGCCGTAGCTTCGGACGAATTTGTTATGGATTTTGAAGCAAATATTCATTTTAAATTCAGTTCGCTTCTTGTCATTATATTGCCCGAAAAATCACGAGACCGTGGAATTGAACCGCTCAAGGCACTGTCAGGTATGGGCAGTGCTCGACACTCCAACTTTCCGATTTCGATAGAGATTAGTAGCTGGTTAATGAATAAGCTATGGTTATAGCCTTATTAGAGTGATTAGAGTTATTTTCCAAAAGTGTCAATGACTCATTATCTTCAGCTGTAACGTGACTGTTATCAGTTGTCATAGTTGGTGTAAACATCCAATCATCAAACACTGACTAAGCGGAAAAATATCCGTTTTTCGGAAACCGCTTACCGTGTTCTAAATAAACGCTGCTTTTCGGAAAGCACTCCCAAATATCTTAGCCACTTGATATATTGTTACTGTTCTGCCAGGATGCAAGCGGAGCCAAGTTTTCACGTCATTAGAGTAATAGCTGCTTAAAGAGCCCATAAAGGCAAGTCCAATGGTTGCGTCCTACGTGTAGGATGCAGAGGAAAGCGTAGTAAAAGTACATTGTGGCTTCTAGCAAAATCTATTAAATCAAGATTTCGTGTAGGTGGCATGCCCATCGAGTAAAAGCAAAACGAGTTTTTCTTTGGTGGAATTCGACGAACCTTTTGAACCAATCTTAGAAATATGTCAATTTGCATCCATCCTGATTTACGTTATTCACCAAAAGTTCCCGGAGGTGCATCATCCATTAATTCAGGTTTTGCTCTTACTCTAGGTAATACAAACAGAGGGCCCATAAAATTACCTGCAACGTTCATACAGATTTTCACGGTTAGCGATTACAAGCCAGCCTAGTTGTCATTTTTCCCGTAGACCCAAGACACTTGACTGTTTTCAAGAAACGTGGTAATCCCGTTTTCATCTACGTTCCAGATCTTGTCAGGCGAAAATTTATATTTGTCGTATAAACTGCTTAGAAGCTCAAAAAATTAATAGATACTTTATTAAAGTCGATTACACGGGTAAGTGACGTCGCTTCAAATGTTCGTAGCCTGATGGTAGGATGACGTGCCAAAAAACTGTAAAGCCTCTGTTTACATGCCATGTTTTTTCTTGATTAAAATAGTGGGCAAGACCATTTCTGACGACTAATTCGTAAGCTAATGTATGTAACTCAGTAAGAGATAGTCCAAGTAATTGAGCTTCTATGGATATAATAAATTCCTTCTGCTCATTTTCTTGGGTAGGATTAAAAACTGTCTTGAATCTACCTAATCCTGTCAGAAAATTATTAATTTTCGTTCAGTCGAGATGAAATATCGTCCCTTCTCAGTTGTTTGGGACACTTGAAAATTTTGGGCAGCTCGCTTCCTCCGGCCAACACTTCTTCCACCGCTTCCCGCGTATTGCCTGAATTCCATTATTGTCTGGTTGTTACACGCTTATAATTTCTTGGCATTCTAAATACTGAAATTAAAATACGTATGTAAAAATATCGCTAGCAGTAATACTCAATGGTAACCCATTTTGTATAACTGTACAGGGTGTCCCATTTTCGATGATATTACGGGGTATCTCACTTACGAGTAAAGATAGAGAGTTGCGGTTTTCGCAATACTGTGCTTCTTTTTTGTGAAAAGAACGATGGTATAAACAAAATTTTCATGGCCCGCTTCGTTTCTGAGATACAGGGCGAAATTGAAAATAATGCATTTTGGGACCCCCCTCGTATCTCCGTTATCCTTTAACATATCGCAAAGCTAAGAACTTACTCTAATATACTTTTTTACGTAGAACCCAGTGGCGTAGTCAGATTTTTGCTGTGAGCTGTCAATTTTTAGCTATAAATCAAACTTATGTTTTTTTAAATGGAACACCCTGTATATTTTTCTTTCGTTTGAATGGAAATTTTATAAGCTTTTCAAAAATATATAATACATGATATGTATTTTAATAAGCTAAATTCATAATTTCACAAAATGTATCTCTATACGACACTCTTGATGAGTATAGTATAAGCATTATCTTTTAAACAACGTTATAAGTATTAGTAGGCAGAGATTATCAGAGCAATGGAATGATTTTTTTTATTGGCAAGACCTATCAGTGGCAAAATTTATATTTTCTGTGTAATATTGTATTTTTTACGATGGTTGAAAACGAAAATTATGAATATTTTGAAAAATATGACATGTCAGTCTGCTTTATACAGAGCAATGAAAACTCCCGTGAAGCTTCTCAACTATTATTCAATATGTTTGTTTGAATATTTATTTACCTTTTGACTTATTATTTGGGTTTATTTTTTATTTAAGTATTACTTTCATTTATGGATATTCTGAAAGAAGACAACCTGGTCATTTAATGTTTTCCGGAATAAAGAGACCATGGAACGTTTATCCGGCCTTTATCAAAAAAGAATAATACGGAAAATCGCGGTAAGGGCGGAGGCAACGTTCCTTGTTCTACCAATTTTTTTCTTTATTCCGGAAAACATTAAAAGATCAGGATGCCTTCTTTCGGGATATCTATAAATTAAAATGATACTTAAAAAAATAAACCCTAACAAGTCAAAAGGTAAATAAATATTCAAACAAACTTATTGGAATATAGCTGAGAAGCTTCACGGAAGTTTTCATTGCTCTGTATAAAGCAGACTAACATTCATACTTTTCAAAATATTGATAATTTTCATTTTGAGCCATCGTAAAAAATACAATATTACACAGAAAATATAAATTTTGCCACTGAAAGGTCTTGCCAATAAAAAATTTCCATTCCATTGTTCTTAATAGTCTCTGCCTGTTAATACTTATACCCTTGTTTAAAAGACAATGCTTATACTATACTCATCAATAGTGTCGTATAGAGACACATTTTGTGAAATTATGGATTTTAGGCTTATTATTTAAAATACATATCATGTATTATATATTTTTATAAAGCTTATAAAATTTTCATTCAAACGAATGAAAAATATACAGGGTGTTGCATTAAAAAAAATACAAGAGTGTCGTATCTAGACACATTTTGTGAAACTATGAATTTTAAGCTTATTATTTAAAATACTTATAATGTATTATATATTTTTATAAAGCTTATAACATTTCCAATCAAACGAGAGAAAAATATACAGGGTGTTCCATTTAAAAAAACATAAGTTTGATTTATAGCTAAAAATTGACAGCTCACAGCAAAAATCTGATCACGCCACTGGATTCTACGTCAAAAACTGTATAGCAGCAATTTTTTAACTTTGCGATATGTTAAAGGATAACGGAGATACGAGGGGGGTCACAAAATGCATTATTTTCAATTTCGCCCTGTATCTCAGAAACAAAGCGGGTTATGAAAATTTTGTTTATACCATCGTTCTTTTCACAAAAAAGTAGCACAGTATTGCGAAAACCGCAACTCTCTATCTTTACTCGTAAGTGAGATACCCCGTAATATCATCGAAAATGGGACACCCTGTACATAGCTAAGCTCTAGTTCTTTCGGCAGTTTGTTTCTTTAACAAAAAATCATACGGGGGCTTAAGATAGGATGTAATATTAATTATTAATTTACTTACAATTTCAATATTTTCTTCGCACTGACAAAAAAACACTTATTTTAAGCCACAAAAACAAAATAGTATGACGGAGAAATTAAAAACGATGTTTACAGAACACACACATTGCGCAAACGTGGGATTTTGTGAGCACCATTTGTCGTGTAGGTACGGAGGTTTGTACTTAAGCCTAGACGACACAGATGGTGACACTAGTTTGAAAGAAAAACTACAGTGGCTTTATACAAGCCCCGCCCATCTGCCATTAATCATCAAAATTTAAACGCCAGAATAGGGATTTTACCTGGACACCGATATTGAATTTTTTATTACGCATGCATCATAATCAACGATTATCGCACGCTGCAGCGTGCTTAAAATGATGTTTATAATGTACCTACTTTTTTAAAGGTTGCTATAGAAACATTTGATTATGTCAAATGTGGCAAATTAATATATTCGTCAATATATCCCTATTAAGTTTAATATTTAAAACATTTTTGAGATTATGATGCATTCGTAATAAAAAATAGCGTATGATATACGTGTATAAGAGGCCTTTAAAGCCCTTGCGACTTACAAAACACTCCGCTGCGCGTCGTGTTTTGAAATATGTCGCGCGTGCTTTAAAGGCCCTCTTATACACTTATATCATAATATACTATTATGTTATGGTTATAAATCAGTTACAAGTATTTTTAATGCATAATACGACATAACTGTTTATTGAACTATCAAAAAAAAATTATTTGGTAATTTAAATGACAGATTTTTAAATTATTTGCAAATTAAGGCTGTGTCGCAGGCTTTGTTATAGACGATTTCAATGCATTTAAAAGGCATCCAAATGACTTGACATCATTATAAAAATAGTTAAAGACAAAGTAAATAATTTGATTTAATTAAAGAAAAAACAAATTTTGTATTCATTAAATACCTAATTGAAATTTTTAATTTTTTAAGAGGCAATTATACAAAATATGATGTTTGCTAATTGTTGGGCTAGCCCCTCTTCAACCTCCTCTTGGTGGCGAAATACCCAAAAACTGTAAGTAAGTACATAATGTATTAATGTCAAAAAGTTATACACACCAATAGGGCAATATTACATATTGAAATGCAAAAGAAATGTTAAAAATAGGCATGGCAATAACATTTGATATACTAATTTAAATTATCTTTATTAAAAACAAATGGTAATAGGTAATCCCGATATAGAAACAGAAGGGGACACGTAACATAAAAATTCGGTATATATTTAAAGTTTCTTAACATGAACGTACTGCATGAGGGCCCCATGTTAAATTACAATCGAGTACTAGGTACAACTAAAAAAAATATAGAGGCTTCTTCATTACTGAGATGCTGTCGAAAAAACAAAAGTTTTAGCTTTGTCATAATTTAGAGATAATTAGTAATAAACTTACTTTAAAAATTACTGGCATATCTGCGTGTTAAATCACTCTTTCTCTCACTTTTAATTTAAATACTACATAACGAGTATATTTATTTCTTATATTATGAGAGTTTGAGATGGTACTATCAATGAGTCTAATTTGTCGGTACTTCCTAATTCTGCTATGCAATTTGCACATGTTTTTGATTGTTTTTAATGAAGTTTACTATACACGGTTAGCCAAAAGTCTGGACCCGGTTGCGTAAATACATTCTTTACCACGGTACAAATGGGTTGGTCTCTGTACCGCAGTAAACAATGGTACCGAAATGACGCGCAAATCCCACATACATTTCTTACTACGCTGCAGATGTTTACACTATCTGTATCGTAGTAAATAATGTAGGCCTAGTAACTGCGTACTGCTCATCCCTTTGTTACTACAGCATAACATATACAATTTCTATTATAGGTAGAAATAGTTTAAATATATCTGTCATATGCACATTGCAAAACTATTTGATATATCGTTTCCTATATTTTCGAGGCTAAGGAATTCGATTATCATACTATTTTTTATAGAGGGTTGGGATGGATGTTAGTTTTTTTCTGTAAAACCTAAATGTGAAAGTATGGACGCCATTGGCAGCGGTTTTTTAGTGCCTTCCTCCTTTTATGTGATATCACTAACCCCGTTAAACTTTCTGCAGCAACTTTGAATATAAAATTGACAGGAAGGAGCATAACGTTATTTTTATGGAACTGGACAGGGGCTTATATATGGCCGCCGACAGTTTCCGGTTTGTCAGTGGCGTGCACAAGTTTAAAAGGGCTAAAACTAATAAATAAAAAAAATTTAAAACCTTTATAGAGCAAAAGGCAATTTGGGTCCAAGCGAATAAAATTTAAGAATTATGATTTTTCGGTTTAGTTTATCTATTGTGGAACTTAAAAAATAAAAAAAATTTGTGGTGGGAAATTAATTTCCCAAATAACTTTACAATCGTGCTTTACAACCACATTCTTTTCAGGTGTATTTGGACAATATTATTCAGGCCTTAAAAATAAGCAACAAAATTATATAAATTGTTTATTTTTTAACAAAAAATATAATTGAATCGGTCATTTTGAAAACAAGCTAAGTCCATATTTGGGCTAAAATGACATTTCGCATAGCATGATGATTTTTGTATTAAAATATACTACTAAAAACTAAAAATACTCTCTTTTTCGCGTGGACGGATAAATTTTAATGCAAAAACGATTATGGGGCGACGAAATCTCTTTTTCGAAAGGACCGATTGAATTAGTTAGATCAAAACACTCTTTAGCAAAATGGTGGGAACAAACGACACTGTGGGCTTTTGGAATCCACTCTGGTTTTTTTTACGAAGTTAATCCAAAAAGCTCGGAGTCTATCTTTGGGAAACCTAAAAGATCAAAATAATAATATTTATTGCTTCGACGTTATAAAACGATTTTTATGTATTGAGTAGGTACAATAATTATAAATAAGAATGGCGAAAACACAGATCATTTTAGTTGATTACTATTTTAATCAACATGCTAAATATTAATCATTTCTAATAAAAATTCAAACAATATAATAAAATAATAAAATATGTAATTGGAATTTTGAATTTGTTACGCGTTACGCCCTTGTTACGCCCATGGTGTTGATTGTGATATAATGACAGTGACATAATTAAAAATCGAAATAAAGTATTTAAGTTTAACTAATTAATAAGAAAGAGTACTTACCTATGAAATATTGTTCCTAAATTTTTATTTTCAATCTTTTCGATACAGCCGCAAGCAGCACAACTAACCATTGTTCGATTTCGTAAATGCACAACGTTCCGGCGATTATGGCAGTAAAATGTGGAAATGACTTTGATATGACATAATTAGGGGCGTGAATATGGCCGTTTCCGTCGCAATTTTTGTAATAGGCAAATACCCTTTGTACTCCTTCCTGTCAATTTTATATTCAAAGTGCAGCAATTATTGCAGAATCAAGCACTTGTCACTTTTTGATTACGTTTTCGTGAAGTAGCTAGACAAATGAGACAACATTGAGGGAAATTATCCGACGAGAGTGGTAAGTAACAGTGCTGTACGTGTTCATGGTATCTGGCCTATTATTGGAAGATTTAACAAATTAAGCTTCTACGTGGTATTCGAGGGTATTTAGAAGCTATGTGCTGAGTGTTCAACAACCATCTCCAAAATTTTTGGGTCACATGGATTATACAAATTGACAAACTGGTGTCGGGGAATTTTAATGTGTTTCTTTCTGCTAAATAATCGTCTGTCATGATGACGTTGGGGAAGCCTTGGCCTCCGAATTCTTGATTTCGTAGGGTGTGACTTAAACATGAGTGTGTAATTAGTTAGCTTCACTTTGTTCAGGATTAAAAACGCATGCTAAAGGTACAGTGCCAATTTTACCAGCAGCAAACACACATGTATTCGTTTGGTCGCAAGATCCTCTGGAATCAATAAATAGCATCTCGAAATTTTGTATATTTGAAGAAAAATATTGAACAATAAATATCGATGATGTCGTAAGCAACGGATGATCAGCAAGCCGTTATTTGAACTACAGTATTTACTACTTTACAGATAAACATCTGCAGCGTAGTAAGCAATGTATGTGGGATTTGCGCGTTGTTTCGGTAACATTGGTTACTGCGGTACAGAGACCAAGCCATCTGTACCGTAGTAAAGAATGTATTTACGCGACCCGGTTAATATCTCAAAAACGGGTGACGCGATTTTTTTGAAATTTCGGACTTAGGGTATATCGATAATGATGAATTTAAAAATCGTGTCTGCGTTGTTGCCAGACTTACCGTTTTTCCAAAAAGAATGCAAACTTTGTTTTTTTAAATACAATGCTATTAATTTTATTACATTTTAAAATCTACATAAAATATTAAGCAATTTCATGTAGAATATGCTATACCTAATTTAAGTCGTTTCCGAGTAAAAAAATAATTAAATATTAAAACTAACTACTTAAAAATAAACACATTTTTTGCAAAGAAAAATTACCCCTAGCCCTATTTATTTTTTAGCAAATGTTCAAATTGTCTTCCATCAACTTCTTGGCAGTATGCTAGTCGATTTCGCATTTCACTTAAGCTATTTTGTAAATGTTCTCCGGGTATTTCTTCTATTGCATACCTTATGCGCATTTTCAATTCTTCCAAATCATTTGGTTTTTCTTTGTAGACGACCGATTTTAAGTGGCCCCACAAATAAAAATCAAGAGGCGTCAGGTCTGGAGAAGGGGCCGGCCATTCTATTGCACCTCTTCGTCCCATCCACCTGTTTTCAAATGTTTGGATCAATAAATTGCGAACATTTAATGCAAAAGAGGCAGAGCCCCATCTTGTTGGAACCAGATATTTCTATTGACGCCTGCAGCCTCAAAATTCGGGTATAAATTTCCTAACGCAGGAACTATTTCTGTCTGAAGTAAATTCAACTAACAATCTCCTGTCAAGTTTTCATTTATAAGAAAAGACCAATAATGCGGGTATTTATTATACCAGCCCAGACATTGACCTTTTGGGGGAATTGAGAATGACTTTCGATAAACCAGTGTGGATTTTCAAAGGCCTAATAGCTGCAATTATGCCTGTTTACTTCACCACAGAGAGTAAATGTTGCCTCATCTGAGAACAGGATACTTTTGATAAAATCTTCATCATTGTTGCAGATTTCCATTAAGTTTTCACAGAACTCTAGACGCCTATCAGGATCATCCTCTGTTAATTCGTGGATTAGTTTTACTTTATACGGATGCAGACCTTCACTTTTCAGTATTCTTCAGACGGAGGTTTGACCAATATCATGGTTTAACGATAACAGCGTCGTAGAAATATGTGGGTTTTTCATAACATTAAGCAAAACATCTAAAGTCTTTTCGGCATTACTTGCTATTTTGGGACGTCCTATTCTGGGTAAATCCTTAACAACACCTTGACTTTCAAACTTTCGTACGATTTTTGACACGGTAGTTCGTAAAATTGGGTTTCTATTTGGATGTACAGTATTAAATATAGGTTTGCAGCTTCCGAGTGCGATATTTTTCTATTACCATACCCCATGATAATTAACATTTCAATACGATACCTTTCGCTTAAAACCATTTTTTATTACGCATGCATCATAATCAACGATTATCGCACGCTGCAGCGTGCTTACAATGATATTTATGATGCGCCTACTTTTTAAAGGTTGCTATAGAAACATTTGATCATGTCAAATGTGACAGATTAATATATTCGTCAATATATCCCTTAAGTTTAATATTTAAAACATTTTTGAGATTATGATGCATTCGTAATAAAAAATAGCGTATGATATACGTGTATAAGAGGCCTTTAAAGCCCTTGCGACTTACAAAACACTCCGCTGCGCGTCGTGTTTTGAAATATGTCGCGCGTGCTTTAAAGGCCCTCTTATACACTTATATCATAATATACTATTAATTGTTTTAAATACGTTGACATTAGTTGTCAGTCAATTAAAATTACCTATTTACTATTGAGACACTTGACAATATGAGTACAGGGGGTATTCAGCGACCATCAAAGAGACGTCGCGTCGCGTCGCTCTAAATATTTAATTATTTTTTTACTCGGAAACGACTTAAGTTAGGTATAGTATATTCTACATGAAATTTGCTTAGTATTTTATGTAGATTTTAAAAATTAAATAAAATTAATAGCATTGTATTTAAAAAAACAAAGTTTGCATTCTTTTTGGAAAAACGGTAAGTCTGGCAACAACGCAGATACGATTTTTAAATTCATCATTATCGATATACCCTAAGTCCAAAATTTCAAAAAAATCGCATCACCCGTTTTTGAGATATTAAACCGGGTCCAGAATTTTGGCTAACCGTGTTAGCCAGCAACCCAAACTAATTATATATGGTTTCACTGAAGTTTAAGTTAAAATTACAAGGTAAATGTTCACGGAGAGCAACTGTTGTATAGGTAGTTTCAGTGTTCGACTCAATAATTTCTAAAAAAATGACAAATATTACAGAATGTAATAATAACTGAGGTAAATGTTCACGGAGAGCAACTGTTGTATAGGTAGTTTCAGTGTTCGACTCAATAATTTCTAAAAAAATGACAAATATTACAGAATGTAATAATAACTGACAACTGACAAACATCTAACAAAATACGAAACATTTCAACTATTTGAGTAGTCAATCAGATAACTAATCTGAGCCTGAGGTGCCTACTTACATCGATTTAAATTTTTATAATAAAAAGCTTATATGTAAATAGCAGTTACATGTAAGTTACACGTTAATATACAAATAACAGAACTTTCTTCTTAATAAAAATAAGTGAATACACTAGTCAAAATATCATTTAATAGCATCATAATAATAGATTTGTTTGCCAGAAAAGGAAACAACACAAAGGATTTCTACTCTTTTATGGCATGCTTGCTGCTATTATTACTAGACAATGATGACTTATACATTTACTTGAAACTATAAGTTTTAAAGAACAATATACAATACACTTAGTAATTTAATTTCTCAGGTTAGTACACAAATATGATAGAGGTTTGTTAGCAGCCACACCAAGATTATGGCCAAGACCGCAAAGTAATAGTTCACTAGCCTGATAATACACAGTCCACAGGGACTAAAGTTCGCAAACGAATTGGTAAAACAACCCAAAAATACCTTAGCTCTACACAAAGCTGCCATATATAAAATACGCGTAAAACACAAACGTCAACAAAGGAAATTTGATGATTAATGGCAGAGCCAATCAAAACACTGCACACAAAATAATATTCTCTTGCCACATATGAAAGTCAATATGCTCTTGGAATAACGTCAATTCCCTCAGTTTGAGAACTCTTTTCTATGTGTGTGACCACGCATTGTCGCCACTGTCCCTATAAAGGCACGGTAAGAAAACCGGATACCGGCCTACCTCGTTTTGTACGACTTCCCCCTACATGTGAATATGTTCATACCTTCCTTTAAAAATAAACATTAATCATCCCTGATTATGCCAACACGGTTAACGAAACGCGCGTTCAGTACAAAAAGCATGTTTCGGTATTGTGAATAAAACCGTTACTCTCGGTGTTGTTAATAAAACTTTCTTGTAGAGCATTTTGTCGAAGGGTTCAAACACCAACTTAGAAGATAAATACGACTAAGATCTACTAATTTCTAGAACAATATCTTTTCTTGTATTCAGTGTTTTATAAAACGTAAATCGATTTTTTTTCTGCACTTTATATTCATTTATTAACTATACAGTACGTCTATAAGTAATCGTAATTGATATTTTGGCATCTTTTAGGTATAGTCCTGAAGGCGATTTAGTTAATAGAATCAAGCAAGAAATCGACCTCGATGATGCAGTACTGGATTGTGCAGATATGAATAAAATATTTAAAAGTGAGAATACCTTAGATGACAGATATTTGGCTTATCATTCAAATAGTACAAACGAAACTTCGTACCTTAAAGATAATAAGTAAGTATCTCGATTGCATTATAGCGAGAGGTTGTAATGTGAAAAGAAATCTGGGGTCCTGCTAATATCAGATATTCCAAGCAATTTGCAAGTGTTTCTCGTATTTATGCTGTCATGTAAAACCTGTCTACCTGTAGAAATTATCACAAATTCACACTTGGTGATTTAGCATAGCGTTTAAATTGGTGAACATCTCTATTTGTAAACATAAAAAGTGCTTATACCTGAACATAAGGCTATATATGATTTGGGAGAAAAGCATGAGTAACTGCTTTTTCTTAATTTTGTCTATTACCATATCATCTTTTATTAGCATGGACATATTAATCAGCTAAAATTTTAAGTAAGGATGTAGCTACTTCTATTACTTATAACTTTTCTGTGCGATTTTCTTTTTCACATGTCACAAATAGCATTTATCCTATATCATTTTTAAAATACTGCTCTAAAAGTTCATGCATCATAAGAAACCCACGTATTAATTATTTTAGGTATCCTACTGACGATAATTTAATTGCTCATATAAAAGAAGAAGAAATTGAAATCGATGACGGGGATATGGAAAGAAGATTAAACAGCGAAAATATATTTGATGGTAAATATTCTGCTGATCGTTCAGTGAAGTCTAGTAATTTGGCTTGCATTATTTGCAAACGAAGGTTTAAGAGAAAACAGACGCTTAGACAACACACGAAGAAACATTTTGCGGACCAACCATTCAAATGCCGGATTTGCGAAAAAGTTTCCGAAAATTACTCAAAATTATTTGCTCATATGAAAACTCATTCGATTAGGAAAACCTTCACGTGCGATATATGTAGCAGAGAGTTTTCTAGATTGCATAATCTGAAATATCATAAAATATCACATAGTGGAGAGTTCCCGTATAAATGCGATTATTGTTGCAAAACATATGCCCGTTATTTTCATTTTAGGTGGCATATGCGTGCTTATCATAACAAGTAACTAAAATAATTTATAAGGTATTTTCAAAGAAACGAAATATTTATTCTCTTAAAATATATTCAACTATATACATTCGTGAGACATATATGATAAATATACATTTTATAGCAAACACTTCCTTGTATATTAACCACGATCAAGAAGTATAAGGCTTTTTAATAATGTAGTAAATTTATACTCCGCAACTGAATCGTTCTCTATCGAGCACAATGAAGAACAAAATGCAAGTTGTAAAGGAAAGAAACTTGAGAGAGTCATGGGCGCCGGAAGGGGGAAAGATGTAATGTATGTCATTTTCCCCATGCCAAATTGATTACATATATTTCCTTTATCGAGGTAAACATCTTTCTTACCTGGCACGGCCACGATTTTAACGTTTTAAACAACAAGAGTGGGTTAGTTTAGGTTAGTTTTAAAATCAGTGACCAAACATGAATTGCTAAAACTAACCTCAACAATGTCCCGGAATTAAATTAAATTAATTATAATTTAATTTTATTAATAAATTTGTGCTCGACAAAAAAAAATTAAAACAGATGCAAATTGTATATAGCGTTCAAATAATGTTTTTTAATCCTTTGAAATTGTAACCTCGCATATTATCCGGAATAAATATGTTTTTTTTTTGTTACCATTTCATCATGTTTCGAATTTCCTCAAGATTTCATTCGGATTAAAATAATTGGAAACATGTTGCAAATTTAGCGTTATATTGTAAACTAGTAATCCTATTCACAAAAAAAGAACACTCAGTCTAAAGTTTGAACTTGATACTTGATCTGAGATAACTATTATGCTTATTATCTAAACACGTTTTAAAAACATTCAGCAAACTTTCAACAAATTTTAGTATAAAAGAGCCAGCAAACTGAGTAAACGTCAACTTGGTCATTCAGGTTGGAAAAAAAATTTAAATACAAAAGTTATTCCTAGTAAAATGACCTTTATTTTTTTTGTATTGTTTTAATCGTCACTTTTTTATCTACAGGATGGTCAAAGACTTTTTTAAACGAAACACCCTTTATTTTATTACAATTTGGATTCTACTTAAAATTCTAAGCATATTTGATGATGTTATACCTCTAGAGTTAGTAGTTTCACAGATATAAACAGTTGAAAATCGGTACTTTGCCTACTTTTCACCTTGGTAGCAAGAAGACCATTAAAGATGGAGTAAAATTAATTTTACATTCCTATCTTAACTTTTCAAGAGCTATCTGACGGTACTAATTGGCAGGTGGTATCATGGGTACCAAATCTGGGACCTCTGTAGGTACCATCAGTTAGCATCATCAGATGGCTCTTGAAAAGTTAAGATAGGAATGTGGAATTCATTTTACTCCATTGAATGGGCTTCTTGCTACCAAGGTGAAAAGTAGCCAAAGTATTGATTTTCAACTGTTTATAGCTGTCAAACTACTAGCTCTAGAGGTATAACATCATATATCAAATATGCTTAGAATTTTAAGTACAATTCAAAAATGTAATAAAATATGGGACGTTTTATTAAAAAAAAAGAACCTTCCAAAAGTTAAATTGCATTTATAATTATTTTGTTACTGTTAAGTTGTTTGCCATTATTAACTTTAATTATGCGTTCTTATTCTCCTCTGAACATTCAGTAATAATTCATTCAGAATCAAACCCTACATTTATTTGCCTTCCCTAAAAATAGTATGATGATTGCTCTACTAGCTGCTTCCCAAGGTTGTAATTTTTCTAAACACCATTCAGTCAGAAAGGGTGATAAAAGCGCAATGAACTAACCTAACCCTTGATATTTTAATCCCTTTAATGGCTTCGGTTTTTACCTTAGGCTATACAACACAAAAAGACCCAATTGTTTACATTTTTAACCCATCCATCAGTATTTCGACCTTTTTGCCATCCTTTTCTTTCCAATTTATTTTGCCGTATTTACATATTTATTGTATAATTTCTCAATATAGTATGGAATTTTTAAAGAATTTGGCAATTTCACTGGCTAGATGCTAGTGATATTTGAAGCATTATAATGATAATCGCAAATGCCAAAAATGAAATTCTTATAATCTAAATCGGAAGTTCGGCAACGTCGTGTTCAAAATTTACGTTCCTTTACGCTACCTTCAGACAAATGAATGAAACCAGTGTTTGTGGAATTGCCAGAATGCCCAGAAGTTTATTCGGAATATTTTATATTTTGTGCTTGTGTGTTTGCTGTGATTTCTGTGAACAATATTTTGTGAATTTTTTGATCATGGTGCATCTTGTACTGTTTGCGAAAGGTGGAACATTTAAGTCCTTCAAATTTAACTTTTCATCGGTAAGAATTTAAAAATTAAATCGTTATGATATTCTTTGGCCAGTGGCGTCGTTAAAGTTGGGAGTGTGCTTTTAATTTTAATTAAATTATTATTAAAAAACGATGATTATGCGATATAAAATACAATGACATAAATTATCATGATATTTTTTTGCCCTGGCAAAAAAATGAGATCTGCATGTTTGCAGCTTGCAAATTTGATCTCTGGTAATTTCAAATTTATCATTTTGTAAAGTAATTGGGTATAGGTACTTATGGGATTTTGAAATTTTATCAAATAAACTATTGGATGTGGTTCAAATAGATTATAAAGATAATCTATTTGAACCACATCCAATATTAACTAAAGAGTTAAGATTGTTGTTGTAAATATATAGGTAGTTTTAGCTTATGTTAATTTGATTTATTTATGGTTAATATAGGTAGTTAATTGCTTGTAGCAATGCAGTTTCATTATTTTTTGCATTTTTGCAATATTATGCCTATTCCTTCTATTATTGAAAATACCTTGGAGTATTTTTTTTACTATTAATATAACTTTTTATTACAGTACCTAGGTACTTGTCCAGTGTATTATATTTTGCAATATTAATTTTGAATCAAAAGTTTAATGAGATCAGTTTTAATTATCTATATAAAAACGTTTACTATTGAACACAATTAGTTGCTCAAGAAATCTCGAAATCGAATGAACAAGCAATTGTGAAAATAAGCATATTATTGTTAATATTGCAGGACTTAATTTCTTGACAATAAACTGATTTATCCCAAACTTTGCCAATAAATTTGAGCAACTTCAAATTTATTAACAATAAATTGAATGAAAATATGGATTAAAAAAATTAAGGTTTTGTTCTTCAATTTCTTGGACAATTTTTTGTATTTTAGATAAATGCTTGAAACTTTCCTTATGGGCCTAAAATAAATTCTAAACAACGTTTTTAAATAAATTTAGTTGATATTTTGTCTCTTAACAACACTTTTTTAGCCTTTTTAGTATTTTTTCCCATGCATATGTTCCGAACAGTTTGGCTCACACTGTATATTTCAATTTAGGAAAATGAAAATATTAATCACATTTTATTTATTTTAATTTAAAATTAAAAAATATGTAATTTTACCTGTCGGTAAGTAGGTACTACGGAGGGCTAAAGGGTGCTAAAGAATAGAAGGATAAACGCAATGTTAACAGAATGATCTCAACTTATGGCTAGTAATTCAGCTTAGAGAAGTCGTCGGCGTCGCTAGCCCACGTGTTTGAAGTCTCTCGAGATGAACGGTTTATATGAGTTTAAACGCAAATATTAGCGTCAAATTCATTATTTTTAATGAATATTAAGTTTTATTTTTGTATGTGTATGAGCTAAAAGTTATTTCGATTTGTCTATATTTAATTTTCTAAATAATAGTTTATTGCTTTTATATTTTAAATCCAAACACGAGGTTGAATGTATTATATCGCAAGTGTATTTAAATATTTTGAATGCGAGGTGCTTTATGTCCGATTATCCGAGAACGTTAACCACAAGTTTAGTATCGAGATGTTTTATTACTCCATGAGTTGGTAATGACCAGATACCAGACTTAATTACCTCCTTTTTTTAATAGTTTCTATTCTATCAGTTACATTCTTTCCGAATATAAAAGCAAGTAACAAAAACACCGTAGGTCAGATGTTAAGTTTTTTAAATGAAAATAGGTAGACAGGTATAAAGTAACACTAGGTATATTCTCTCTTTAGAAATATGTTAAATCTGGTTTGCTTTTTAATGCTGATATGACAATAAAATACAAAATGGGAAAAGAAATCAATAAAGATTAGTGTATCCAAATTTAATGTAAACGGTAATTTAACCGTTCCAGATTACTTGGAATTGAAAAAAAAACAAATACAATCACTTAAATGGGGGGAGGAGAGGGTTTGGTTGTTGTTAGAAACTTAAAACTACAAACTACACAAGCTTTATTAAACGCGATATTCTAATTTAAAAATATTGACACACCATCAAACTAAATGTAAATATTTATCAGC
>MU188138.1:48835-66234 GCA_016904865.1 Pissodes strobi | reverse complement strand
TTTGCAGCAAGCGGTCTTAGCTTGAATCAATCTAAAACTGAAAAAATGACATTTTCTTTAAGCACCAACTTTAACTCTGATGTAAATCCTCCTTCAGTGAGGTTTTTGGGGGTTCATCTTGATCAAAAGTTAACTTGGAATGCACATGCTGATTATATCTCTGGAAAGTTATCGTCAAACACCTATGTATTGCGTAATTTGTCTGCCAATGTGTCGAGGTCTGTTTTGATAATGACATTTCATGCATTAATTCATAGCCACATCTCTTACGCTATTCTGGCCTGGGGCCACTCGGCAGCATCGGCTAGAGTTTTTGCCGTTAAGAGTAGTTGCGAGTTTGCCTTACCGTTCAGACTGTAAAGATTCATATCGTAGTCTTAATGTTTTGACACAGCCATGTCTTTATATGTTTGAATGACTTAAATTTGCTAAATTAAATACAAACTTGTACATGCCTCTTTCTGCGGTTCATCAATATCACACAAGACATAATGACAACTTCTTAATCGATTGGATTCGAATAGATAAGGCAAGATTTTCCCTCCCAGGTTATTTAATGCCCTACCTAGACATGTGAGAGAGCTTCCAACGAAGTCATTTGTGGCTAAGATTAAGTGTTTTTTTTATTAATAAGTCATTTTATTCTATGGATGAATTCTATGCTTTTGACTTTTCTTCAAATAGTGATGTTTCTTAATTTTATCTATCTGTACTTGTGTGTGTTGGGTTGACATTTTATTTCGTTTAATTTTGTGATTTATTTTATTTAGTTTTAATCAATTATGACATGTGCTATTATTTATTTACTTTAATTCTGTAATTCATGTGTGGTATATATCTACGTGTTTTTAATTAGCTTAAGGAATGTTATTTTATTTGTTATAACTTGTTGAGGAATTTATTGTACAATAATGGTTTGTAATAACTTATAACTTATTAGGGTATTTATTTGTATGACGTATTGTAGTTTTTAATGATTTTAATTGGTTTTAATGTCATATACATTTTATTGTCGTATAAATTTTATATAACTGTTTTTTTTTTAGTATTTTATCACTCTGTCTTTGTGTATTTTATTGTTATTTGTGGATAATTTTATTTATTACTTTTAAGATTGATGTTTGTTTAAAAAAGAATTAAATGTTTTTGTATTATTAATTTAAATTTTATCTTTATTAAGTAAGTTATACTCTTAGCATTGTAATGACTTGTAAAAACACTTTGTGTATATTACCAATAAATATCTATCTATCAAATTAGACGAATCGGTGGAAAAATTCCTACAGGGTTGGATTTTTTTAAACGCTTACTTGACTCTTGGGTTAACATATATCAAAAGTCCTCAAGGGTGAGAGGTGAGCTCGAGAAGAAGGGGACTTTAAAGCTACCATTTTTTTCACTTTTTCGCTTATATCTCGCAAACGATCATTCCTATCGATTTCTACCTCCTTATCAAAATTAAAGCAATAGTTTTATGCATTTTTGTCGTGGGCGTTGTTGCCTGATAAAAGAAACATCATTTCAAATAATGTGCTTTAGGTATTTGCATTTAAACCAAATTAGCGTCTTACTATACAATATTAAATCAACAGATTATGTGAATGAAACAGTTAGTTGAATATATTGGATCCAAAACTTCATTAGATGAGGGGTCCACGAAGTTTTACGAGTTCAAGTCCTCATATGCTGCATTTTTGGCTTCATCCTAAACATTCAAAACCGAATTACAGGCTTGTTCAGTACAGTATTAATAGATACTTGATTGAAAAGAGATTATGCAATGCCCCAGTGACTCCAGGAATATCTGGTCGGTAGCAAAGGCAGTAAGTAATAACTTCCAATAACGTCTCTCCCACCTTTGACAGACGAACGTGTCATCACGGCGACTACAGCCAAGGATAAAGCAAATATGCTCGCCAAAATATGTTCATTGCACTCTACATTAGACGTACCCCAAGGCAAGGCTCTCCCTATCAACATCAACTGTAACACTACCATGGCAAAAGTCAAGTTTCATCACCGTGATATTCGTAAAATCCTTAAAGAACTAGATACGCAAAAGGCATCAGGACCGGACGAGATACCTGCCATCGTGTTATAGAACTGCGCCAACGAACTAACACCCGTTTCTTCCAGGCTTTTTTCTCTGTCTTACGGAAAAGGGATTTACCCATCTTCTTGGAAAGTCGCTCGAGTGCAACCTGTTCCAAAAAAGGCAAGAAAACCACGCCCCCAAACTATCTCCCAATTGCCTTGCTTCCAATAATCTCCAAAGTCATGGACCGTGTAGTCAATTAACAACTGCTCAAGTACCTCGAGAACAACAGATTAATCAGCGATAATCAATACGGCCTTTGCAAAGAGAGATCGACAGGAGATATATTGGCTTATGTCATTCATATATGGAGTACGGCAATTGAGAACTACGAAGAATCTCGAGCGATTGCGTCGGATATTTCGAAGGCATTCAACAGAGTTTGGCATGACGGACTGCTCAACAAACTGCCGTTCTTCGGACTGCCAGCCTCTCTATGCAGCTGGATTGCCAGTTTCTTTAAAAACCGATCTCTGCACGATGCAGTTGATGGACACATCTCAGACACATTCATCATTAATGCGGGCCTGCCTCAGGGCGCAATACTTTCACCAACTCTGTTTCTCATCTATATTAATGACCTGCTAACCGAAACGAATAATCCTGTTTACAGTTTTGCAGATGACAGTACCCTCGTCTCCCACTTTAGATCAGAAAAACCTTTACCAGCTACTGAGACTTATCACCGCATACAGGAGCAGATTACAGCAATTAATCAAGACCTGGAGAAAGTTCAAACATGGGGCGACTGAAATTTGGTCCAGTTCAATGCAGCAAAGACCCAAGCCGTCACGTTTACTAAAAGGGCCCTGACATCATTATGGCAGGATCGACCATTCCTTCATCCTCGTAAATCGGACTGCTGGGTGTCTCGGTCAACAGCAATATGTCCTGGCATGATTACGTTGCTAACATCGCAAAATCAGCCTCCCAGAAGCTTGGTGCGCTATTTCGCAACAAAAAACTGTATACACCGCAGCAGTTGCTCTTGCTCTACAAAGCGCAAATAAGATCGTGCTTAGAATATTGCTCACACATCTGGGGTGCCGTACCAAAGCACACCCTTAAGGTGCTGGATTCCATTCAGAAGAGAGCTGTGCGCCTCGTCGGCGACCCGGAGTTGACCCGGAATCTGGATTGTCTGGAACACCGCAGACATGTCCCTGTTTTGCAGATACTTTCACGGCAGATGTTCCCAGGATTTGGCCAGCATCATCCCGCCCCTGGCAACACCTGGCAGACAGTCACGACAGGCGGCAGGAGCGCACCAGTTTTTCGTACAACTGAAAACATCTAGTACATCGCTTTACAAGGACTCCTTTGTCTGGCGCACTGCATCACTGTGGAACTCACTCCCAGAACATCTTGTTCCCCCTAATTACAACCTACAACTATTCAAGAACCGTGTCAATCAACATCTTCGCACACACACAGCTCGTCGAGCACCATATGATCTCCCTTTAGTTTGTGTGCCACTGCCATTAGAAAATAATGAAATGAAGCTTACAATAAATTAAATATATTGGGCCCAACTGTTCATTAGAAGGTGTCACGGGGTTCTATCAGGTCTTTCGGGTCATCTTCATATGATGATTTGTCGTCTTCAACTGAAGGGGCGTTAGTGCACTCGCCCTCACAGTTACCGCATATTGAAGAACAATGAATACCTGCCTTGCGGCATCCACAACATGCACAGCAGCCTTTGATGCAGCTACAGAATATTGTTGAAATTATGGCAGCTGGGGAAGGTTGATTTAAGGTTGTCGAAGGGTGAAGATCTTCATTTACTTCTGTCATCCAAACCCAATCAGTAGGTTCCAGTTTGTTGCCATGCAATTCCTGTACTTGCAAATAGACTCTGTATGAGTGTTGCAGTGCAGAGCCTTTGTTTCGTGGTTTGGCTTCACCCTTGTGATGGATTTTAGGTACGCTGAGTAGCGCTTTTTGCTTAGATCTGTTACTCTGGCGTTGTACATTGCCAGAAACATCTGTTCCCCGGCGTTTGCAACTTGCTCAAGGATTGAAGTCGTTGCGTAAAATACTCTGGAGATTGAACGCATAGTGCTTTCTCTCGTGAATAATTTAGCAATTATAGACTTGCCTTTTCGAAAAATTGCGCAAGTGGTATCGCAGCAGCTAAAAGCGTGAGTAAACAATATGCTCTTGGCATTCAGGTTCCTGCGGTTCCTCGAAGGAATAAGTTTTGTTTTCCTCATTCCTTTTCCCATGTTTGAAAAGTTTTATCTCTAAGTTCGTTGGAGCTAAAGCGATAGGCAGGGCAAGCATATCCAAATTCTCGCCGATGACAGCTTTTGAACCATTGAACAACCACTTTCTGCTTTTTTCCAAGGCAAGTCCAATACTTGTATCCGCAGCAGCATGTCTAACTTCTATCCCCTCTGCAATAATTTTTTTAGGTAGTATTTTTTTAAGCGTTCCTAAAAAATATTAGCTTTATACGCCCAGGCTTCACGTCCTCTAGTTCAACTCCCGTCTCCTCGAGCTCACCTTCACCCTTGGGGACTTTTGATATATGTCTACCCAAGTGTAAAGGAAGTATTTAAAAAAAAAATCCAATAACTCTAGGATTTTTCTCCATCTATCGCCTTATTTTTGTCTAATTTAACTGGGCAATAACTCTATATTTATGTACTTAATTTCAGTACACTTATTTCACTTAAGTCCAAGTTTAAGGTATGCTTGATTTTTTTTTGGTTCAAGTAAATATACGCATAATTCTCAAGAAATCTCACATTCATAAAATTATAACATAAATATCAGTAGATTAAAAACTCAGCTACATGGCATCTCGAAGATGATGTTGTATGTATAAGATGGCGGGTGGCGAGCGTTCGAGTGTAAGTTCGGACCCGAGAATTCTTAAGAAAACTTGCGGACATTGCAAAAAAGATGTCGTTTCGGCAACTAAGTGCATAAAGTGTGATTTGTTTTATCACCCTGCTTGTTTGCGATAGGCTGCGAGCCTAAAAAGTGCCGTTTGTGTACATGCTGAGGATGCATCTGAAAAGCTAACCTCAAAATCCGATGAAGCTGAAATTACCCAATTAAAGTGCATTATTGCTGATATGCTGGTGAGATTAAAGACTCTTGAGGCAAATGAAGCCAATTTGGTGAATAAGGTCGCAGTATTGGAAGATAAAATTTGTAATTTTCATCAATCTGAAAAATGTAAACAAATAAAAACTCCATCATCATTAGAATCCAGGACTCCTACTGTTGTTCCCGTTAGATCTGACAACACGACTGGTGGGGTGAAAATCACTACCAAAGTCAGTGACCCCACTCGCAAAGTGCAACCAGTTGATCGTCGTTCAAGTGAATCAGCTGTTTTTGATGTTGACGAGGATGTGAACACGAATATTAACATCAACAATTCCTTAATCTCTCAGTCAGAAGATTTAGTGGATAATTAAGCTCAACTAAACAGTAATGCAGGCTGCAGCAGTGTGAATAAGGTTGGTAAAGAGGTTACTATGTGTACTCACTTTTCTCACGAGGATAAAAACAAGGGGGTTGACAATGGCTGGAAAACCGTTGCTCACAAGAGACGGGGGCGTAACCCTATTACTTCTGGCTCTTCTGTGACAAGACCAACACCAATCAGAGGGTCAAAACAAAATACGCAACTTGAAATAGCAAAGAGGTATCACTGGCTATTTGTCACTGGACTTTCTAAAAATGTAGAAAGCCATGACATCCTTGACATTCTGGCTTCCGAAACTATTGATATTTGCAACATTATCTGTGAGAAAATGCATACCAAGCGCACACATATGAACTCATTTAGCTGGAAGTTCCACCGAACCTAAAAGGATCTCTGATGAACTCGGAATTCTGGCCTGATGGGGTTACGGTGAACCTTTTTATCACTCTTCAGCGCCTTCACAAATCTCCAGCTTATCCAAAAGAGGGCTAGTTAACAAGGTATTTTGTAAAAATCACTTAAAAATGTTTTATGTTAATTTTCAAGGTATTAGAGGAAAAATCTCCGAAATTGAAATAATTTTAAATGAACTTAATATAAATTGTTTATGTATAACTGAACACTGGCTTGTTTCTGATGAACTCTCTACCATCAAAATCAATGGTTTTGTTCCTGTGGCGGGGTTCAGTAGATCTACAAGAATGCGAGGGGGTGTGGGTATATTTCTGAAGGAGAATTTAATATTTGAAGATCTTCTATCTATCTATCTAAGTTTTGTATTGAAAAGCAGTATGAAATAACTGGCATCTATTTAAAATCCTTAGGTACTATAATCCTAACTGTATATAGATCCCCAGATGGAGATTTGAATACATATCTCGATGTCCTATCCCAAGTGTTTGATAAAATCAACTTTTCACCGTTCACTATTGTTATGGGTGATTTTAATGTCCACTATGAAGTTCCGAATAATAGAGGGGTTGATTTTCTAAACTTTTTGTTTAATTCCTATGACCTGTATCATACTGTAAATTTTCCTACTAGAGGCAATGCATGTCTCGATAATGTTTAGGTCAATTTTGACAGGTGCAATCTACATGTAACACCATATGATTTGCAGGGACTCTCTGATCACCAAGGTGTAGTTTTTGATACTTCTATACAATTGCAACCTAAAATGAGTTCTCGCATCACATATAGGTCAATTACTGATCAGGGTCTTGCAGCACTTCCACTACTTTAATTGGAACATCATTTTGGGTGGTACTGAGCATATTGAGGTCAAGTTTCAGAATTTTTTTCAGCAACTGAAACATCTAATGGATTGCTGTCTGCCAACTAAAACTCGTTTGGTTTTGGAAGGTCCTTCCCGGAAGAAAATAGAATGGAGGAGATGAGAGAAAGGCTTCGTACTTTGTGTGTCATCAATAACCATAGTCCTATTTTGGTACCTAAATCCATGATCACGGATTATAAAAGGCAATACCTAGCGGAAATCACCAACAAAAAGAAGGCTGCACATGATAGGTTTATAAGTGGTGCATCCAACAAAACAATGGCTCTGTGGAGTATTATAAAATCACAGTCTAATAATAATGCATTTGTTACAGCCTTGATGCCCACACTTTCAATTTTTTTTTGTCAATATTGCCAGTGAGGTTATTGGAGCTCTGCCACAGTCTCAAAGCTTGTTTTCTGACTACTTGGTGGGTGATTTTTCCGCTGGTGGTGGTTTTGCTTTCACAGAGGTCAAGTGTGATATGGTTTCAGAAGCAATCTCTAATTTCAAAAATAGCAATAGTTCCAATTTTTAAGAATAGTGAAACCAACTATAGGCCTATTTCATTATTGCCTATCATCTCAAAAATCCTTGAGTCTCTAATAAAAGATCAAACTAACTTGTACTTTGAAGCTAATAACATCTTCACTCAAAGTCAGTTTGGTTTCCGAAACAAAAGGTCGACCTCCTTGGCTATTAACAAGCTTACTGAATTTATTGCAGGTGGCTTTGGGGACCGACATGACACCTATGCTCCCTTTCTTGATCTTACAAAGGCTTTTGATTGCATTTCTCATAATATACTCTACAGCAAACTCAGCCACTATAACTTTAATCAATCTAGTATTGCCTTTATTGAGTCCTATTTGAGTGGGGACAGAAGACAGTATGTTTATTATAACAATATTTCTTCAGATAGAAAACCAATTTTGCATAGTGTACCACAGGGTTCAGTATTGGGGCCATTGCTGTTTCTTATCTACATTACTGATCTTCCTACTATGTGTGACAATGTAAATCAATTGTTTGTTCTGTTTGCGGATGATACAACTTGCCTTCACCAGTACTCTCCATCGAATAATATCCAAGTCACTGTAGAAACTGCCCGAGAACGGGTTGAAGACTGGTTTCTGGCAAATAGTTTAAGGGCAAACAATAAGTTTAAGGGTTCTGGTAAATAGTTAAGCGCTAATAAGCGCTAGTAAGACCCAAAATTTGAATTTCACTCTAAGAAATAACCATTCCACTCTACCTTCTGAAGAATCTGTTAAGTTTCTGGGTGTTTACCTGCACCCCGGACTCACATGGAAAACTCATATTAATAATCTTAGCTCCAAACTTTCAAAGATTATTTCTCTTATTAGAGGTCTGTCAAACTGTGTTTCTGTTAATACACTTTTGACTGGCATATGCAATTCTAAACTGGGGTTATGCTCCTAGAGCTGCCCAAATTTTTAAACTGCAACGTAGATGTATCAGGATTGTTTCAGGACTTAAGTATAGAGACTGCTGTAGACATAAGTTTCTTGAATTTAAATTGGTCACATTTCCTTGTATTTTTATTCTTAATTGTGTTAACTTCATAAAACAAAACATTCAACATTTTCAAACCCATGGTGACATTCACACCTGCTCAACCAGAAATAGAGACAGACTTGTGCCTGGTTTCCATAGATTGGAGAGAACTAGGCGCGGCTCTGATCACTGTGGAATTAAATTCTTAAATGCTTTACCCCCCCCCCCCTCCACATTAAGAACTTGGATGATAAGGATTTTAACAGAACTATTAAACAATATCTTGTTGGGCATTCTTTTTATACGTTTCAGGAATTCTTGCTAAGTGATTTTAACCTTTAATTGTGATAGATACTGTTGCCCAATTTTAACTTATGTGTATTCATGTTATTTTTTAACTTCAGTAAATATTTGTGCCCAGCATGTCCATTTTGTATGTTTCAATAGCTAGTATTTATTTTTATGTTAGTGTGCCTGTTAGGTAGGTACCCTTTTTAATCAACTGTTCATTGACATTTGTAATGTATTTTAGAATATTTTTAGTCAGTAGTGTTTTTGACATTTGACTTGTAAAAGCAATTTTTTTTGTAATATTACCAATAATAAAATCAAATCAAATCAAATCATCTTTTTAAAAACTGCACATTCTAGTTCGGATTGAGTTTACAAACAAACTACTATTAGATCCACAAGCTTTTCCTTAATTTTTTCAAATAATCGTGTCGTGCTCTCTTTACTATTGCTATGGTTCCTTACTAGCCACTTACTATCTGCCAGTTCTTTTGTTCCACCTTTTGTTGTTTTTGAAAAAACTGGATTGTATTCTATTCTTCCAGTAAAAATCCCCTCGTAGTCTAATTCTTTATCAAAACGGTCTACCTTCGCCGTAACCCCTTCACTACATCTCCTGGCTAATTCGCGTGTAATAATGTGAAACAAATTTCTTTGCAAACCGACTTTTGCATTTTCATTCCATATTTATACAATTGTGGTATATTCATCATTTGTAAATTATATTCTTGCTTATATACAAGTTTATGACATATAGTTCGCCCAGCCGTTGTTGACCCTCGAAACGCATGCAATTGCATGCGTTTCGGCTGGGCGAACTATACTTGAGAAAAGATTTATATAATTTATCATAGAATTATTTTTCTTGCGTATACACTGGAGTGAAGATCAAGAAGTTTAGAAGAGGCTTGAGGCTTGTTGATAAAATGATATACATCAACACAGAAAAAAACAATAATTGGATGAAGCCAGCCACGTATAGATGAAGATGGACGGATGGGTGTATGGTTTACATGCAACAGTAGATGGACTGATGGATCGTAGTCATGATTATGATTATTATAAATATATTTTATAAATGCAGGTTAATCTTAAGATAAAAATTTAAGACAAAATAAACTGGTCCATTTAAGACACTTATTATAGGAGCCTTCGAAAAAATACTAATCTGTTTGATGCAAAGTAATGCGCAAGTTCCTAGTATCAACTTGGCCTCATAATCAAAACTGATTATCTAAATTTTAGCGATAATTATAAATATACATTGACATCTATTTTAACGAGCCAAACAAATCTTATTAGTTTATTGTTTGATTTATCACGTCTCCACTCGAAATGTGCAATTTTATACATGATTCAATGGAAATATTCACGAAACACTATAAGATTCTCCTGATGAATCGGGGAGAGCCTAAAATAAACTGCAGTGGGTTGAGCAAATATTGAATTTCTAAACACAGTATTACGGCAGTTTATAAATAATATATAGCTCCTTCCATCTGCTGAATATTGTGTGTAATTAGCTAAAATAATTACATTGACTGCCCCATTATTCTTTTTGGTAAATGTTTTGTGTACGGGAAGCCGTATTTTCGTGGTAATAGTATATCGCACTAATAGATTTATTCTGTTCAAACTGTTTAAGCGTATGTTCACTACAAGGTGAACATACTTTAATTGCAGCCTTTGTTCGAAGCAATATCAATAATTGTTCTTCAGTTATTTCCCTAAAAACAATCTGCTGAATTTAAAAATAGAGAAATTCGTTATAGCCAATGCTATTGCATCGCAGGTTTTCTATTCTATCAATGCGTATCTGATTACTTTGATATTATTATTCAGTTTTTTTCTAATTTTTTATTCATGCGCATAATAAATGCATATAAATTTATAGGTATGCGCTGAGGTCTGAATGTAGAGACGTTTCGGGGGGTTTTGGCGGGCATAATATCCCTAGGAGCGGCATAATATCCCTAGGAGCGAGGAGGCCAATCGTCTGTCACGACAAGGTTCCGCAATACGTCGAATGGGGTCAGAGCCTGTAATAGGTGTGCCCTAGAATTTGACCGCCACAATCTTCAGAAACGACATTAATGTGTCCGCCAAGGATCTATACGCTACTACTCCAGGAGGTATCAATTACGTCTGGGTTGCATCATATTTGCCGGATCGAACCTAAACTATATCATCGAAGAACAACCCTGCCAAGGTATGCGCTAGCTCCAATAAGATTATTGTTTATGAGTCAGCAGAGCAGGTCTGCTGTCCGAGCAGACGTAAATATCTATATAATAAGTATCTATCTGTTAGCTCCCAAGAGATGATATATTGAGCAGACTATCTTTTTGAAAATATCAGCCCGAGTCCTCCCGCCTGACGAATCCTGAGCTCACAATGTTTACATTTGTAGTTTTATCACTTCACGCAAAGCCCACCGCTTGCTACGCACGCTACAGCGGCGCAGCCAACAAGAACTAAACCAAGGCATGCCCAAAATGAAAAAAAAAATTACAAACATAACCTTAAAAAATGTCTTGTCACTGGAATAGAACGCGGGCTGCCATATCAGAGACGCAGCATTCTAACCACTGAGCCACGAGGCTCGCTGAAGGCAATTTGCTATACCATAAAGACATCTATTTGTCAGAAATGTGTTTATAATTCCCAGGACTCGTCAGGCGGGAAGACTCGGGCGGATATTTCCAAAAAGAAGCTCTGCGATATATTGAGGATAAAGGTGAATATTAAGTTGATGTTTTGAATAGAGTAGATTTAAGGCCTGAGTTACACGATATGCTCTCATTTGCACCAACAAAATTCTACAAATTAAAAATAATTATGAATTTATACATTCGATAGTTTTACCCTCGGTTTTACCTGTCAAAAAAAGTTTGGCATTTGTTGAAATGGCAGTTGCTCTCGGTAGTTAATAATTAGTTTGCCACTGCTACAGTTTTCTTACTGGAAAAAATAAACCGAAACATATTCAAAGAGCAAGCAGACGAAATTACATATTAAAATAAGGTTGATCCAGTAATTCCAAAATGAAATGCATTGTACTGCATTTTTAAAGGAAATTCGAATATCGCATTTCAGAATTTTGTAAAAGTTTATATGTTATTTTTACTAGACAAAAGTATTATTTAGAAGAAACCGGCTTCTGCAACCAGCATGTAAAAACGCCAATCCTAACCCTTCTTGATTTTTTTAGCATTTTTACCCATCTCCTAATATAACTTTCAATATCATATACTCAAATTACCTTTTCAGCAGAATAATTAACTAAAATCATCAAATAACAAGAATGTATTCAAATATTTTCCTATAGAAGGGATTTTCACTAACATAACATAGCTTCTTTCACCTATAATGTACTAGACCTTTAAATCCTTATCACCAATAGTTTATTGATACACACTCGCTTAATTTCCATTCTCAAGAATAATCTTGAACCAAGGCTTATACCTTCTTTTTTTTTTCCTCTTTAAGCAATCAAAATGATATTTGTTAACCTGAAATAGGATCAAGTTCTGCACCAACGTTTGATTTTTACCAGGTGTTCGTTATATTTTGGGGTATTTTCATTGTGCCTGTTATACTTTCTGTAATCATAGTCCATTTGCAACTTTTTAGCGAACAATGAGTGATAGCTACAGTTATTGGATCCTTAAGAGTGTTCAAAAATTTAAGTAGTCATAATTATAACTTTAAAAGTATTTTCATATTTATTGCCGAATTATTGAAAAGGAATCCCCATAATTACTTCCTATCCTTCTCTTTTGAGCGATACAAATGGCAATTGTAGTCTTAGAAACTGCAACGTGAAAAAAATCCGTACTTGAGCGGTCAAATCATCTTCTCAGATACTTTAGCCATGAGTCCTGGCGCCTCTCCACTGATATTTTTTCCTGCACTTTGCCCTCTGTTATGAATCGGAGCAACTCGTATCGTTCACTTCTCAGCACATGGCCACATGAGTAGTAGAGAAACCGGGGTCCGATGACAAAATAAGGCCTTTTTGGCACCCTCATCAAACTCGATGGCCACCATTACCATCACCCGAAGAAGTCGATGACATCACCTTCCACTCGCCGAAGAAGTCGCCGCCAATGACCAGAGGCTGCAGAACTGACCTTGAACACTACGATGCCAAACGGGCCTAATCGTTATACAGGGTATTTAATAATCCGGTCCAGCCTAAGCTAATGCCTTTTTAAACACTACCACGTGACCTACTCCATCTACCCCGTATCTAATGTGACGTCATCATCATGCCAAAGGACCTAACGACTACTAAGGGTAGTTATAGGGGTGAGTTTTTACGGGGGGAGAGTTTTTAGGGGGTAGTTTTTGTTAGTGAAAAATTAATTAAAAACTTTTTGCCTCAATGCCTTTTTGACACACTCGTCGTCGTCGTCGACTCTGTGAATAAAATCCAAATTAAATTAACAAAAGGTTATGTTGCGGCCGTGGCGGCAGGAATCGAACCTGCAACTATTAGAACAAAGAGCCGGCGCGGCGCGCCTACCACCTACCACGGCACTACCACAGCTCTGATTCGATTTAATTTGAAAATGATAGCCTAACGTAATCAGCGTGTGTGCGCAGGCGCGCGTGCAACGTTAAAGTACAACAAGCCCGCCTAGCCTAGCCTTATGAGACGCATGCGTATTATATTAATTCAATGTAAAGTCATAGCACAGGAGCATTCCTGTACTGGGAGCTCAGCCTATATTTATACTATTTAAATAACTTTCAAAAATTTTCTACAAATACATTAGCAATATTATGCTTTACATTAATTTTCAAGGCGAACAAAATTACCTAAAAATATATTTCAAAAAATGCAAAATACCATTTATATGGTTATATGGTTCATCTTGAAATATTAGACATCTTCGAGGAGTAGATCGTTTTATTGTATCAACTTGCTCGGAAATAATCGGGTAAGATCGTGAACGGGCGGGAAATTTAAATAATTTTAAAATAAGCTTATAGATTGAACGCCACGTGACCTACTCTATCTACCCCGTATTCAATATCCAAATTTTAACTCTTTTCCCAACTATGCATGACCATGCATGCGACAGAGAAAGTATTCGGATCGATAGATACCTTATGATGATAAGAGCCTAAGTGGTCCTAGCAAAAACGCTATCCAAACGGCCTTCGATCCAGTATTTTAGTTAATATTTTATCCTCCGAGCAAACCAAAATGGGTAGTAAGTGGATATGTTTTTTTTTTGCTTAAGTCATCACCCAAAAGGCCTTAACCATATTTTTCGTCAAATGTATATTTATTATAGAGCCGGGATGCCGAAGGCACTTTTGCCGCTATGTGCTACATCTAATTCTTGTAGTTTTCGAGAAAAAGCAATTCCGGTCTATACTACGCAGGGGGCAAAAAAAGGCGCTAACTTAAAATCGCTTCAAAATATATTGAGTTTTACATCAAATTAAAGGAAATTTTGCATATAATCGGAAAATCGAAACAATTTCCCTTTCTTTGATGGTGTTTTGTAATTTTGTTTGTGCTTGCGTTGAAGTACTTCGTCATTAGTAATTCAGCGTCCAAATTTCACATCCATAAAGCAAGACAGGGAAGATGTAACCTTCTTTTTCTAAGCTCCAGATTAAAAGGTCTGATCTTGTAAAAAATGTTTCCATACCCATGAAGCTTTTTCTTGCAGGTCTAATCCTTGAGAGTACTTTTTTCGTGACTGTTGATGTTAGCTCCCAGATATTTTATTGATGTAACTTCGTGCAATTATGGGTGTCTTGGGAAAAATAAGTACTTTGGTAGATAGATAGATAGATAGATAGATAGATAGATAGATAGATAGATTTTGTTATGCTAGTACACCGCACTTCTCAATCTTCTCATGTTATTGTTCGCCAAACAAAGACATCGCCGACTTGGAGCAAACTCTTGAAGAGCTCGGGCATTTTCTCGCAGTAAATAGAAACGTCGTAATAACTGGGGACTTCAACTCTAAATCTCCGCAATGGGGTGCGAATAAGTCCGACAACCGGGGATTACTCCTAACTGAATGGTTAGCTCAGCATGACCTGATAATCGCAAACGAAGGTGAAAAACCAACATTCGTGGTGCAGGGTTACGACTCCGTGCTGGATTTGACCATCTCAACTGCGGACATGGCCAGTCGTATTGCGAACTGGGAAGTCGACGAAAAAGAAAGTCTTAGCGACCACAGGTATATCTCTTTCGACATACAGGGGACTGAAGACAAAACCAGACCGGTAAAAACTACTTCACAGGGTTGGAACTTAAGAAAACTAAATGCACATAAACTAGAAAAATCTGTAAATAACATCCCTTACAATTTCACAAGACCAATCAGCAACTATACAATAGCCCTCACCAAAATCTGTGATGACAGCATGCCAAAAAGAATGCAAACACATAAGAGAAGTCCGGTTTATTGGTGGAGCGAGGAAATAGCAAATCTGAGGAGTCAATGTATCCAAAAGAGGCGATTATACACCAGAAATAAGAGAAGAAATTCCCTAGAACAAAACCAACGCAAATGGGAGGATTACCAAGAAGCAAAAAAGAATCTTAAGATCCATATCAGGAGAGCAAAGAGAAATAGCTGGAACTCGCTATGCGACGACGTCGATAGCGACATTTGGGGCGAAGGATATAAGATAGCCATGAAGAGGCTAAACGGATTTTCTCCTAAGCAACAATTGTCTATGAAACGTACCGAGGAGGTGGTAAAACATCTATTTCCGATACACCCACAGGTCTCCTTCGACCGAGCATTAAACGTGCAACCTATTATCTTCTCCGCCGAGGAGCTAAAATCGGCCTGTCAGAAACTAAAAAACAATAAAGCACCAGGCCCGGGAAATATACCTCCCGAAGTTCAAAAATATCTCGCCTTAAGAAGACCAGAATACGTTCTCGCCGTATACAATGAGTTGGCATCCAAGGAGTGTTTCCCTAAGGACTGGAAAAGGTCGAGGCTCCTCCTTCTCAGAAAAGGAGTCAAACCTATTGAAGACCCCAGCAGCTACAGGCCGATATGTCTGCTGGACGTGGAGGGTAAGCTATACGAGCACCTAATTTTAAACCGTTTAAAGCAAGAACTGGAACGTACTGGTGGGTTGGCAGAAAACCAACACGGATTTAGGGAGGGCAGGCAGATAGTAGATGCCATCAGACAAGTCGTAGCCTTGGCAGAGGAAGCTGCATCATATACATGGAAGCACCGAAGGTTCTGCGTCGTCATAACTCTCGACGTTAAAAATGCATTCAATAGCGCTTCTTGGAGAATAATCCTCGATAATCTGCGTAGAAGAGACGTCGATAAAGCCCTGTTAAACCTGATATCCTCATATCTCTCAGAGCGAGAAATTCTCGTTGAGGCAGAAGGAAACTCAAAAGTCATCGAGGTAAATAGTGGAGTTCCGCAGGGTTCAATCTTGGGTCCGACTCTGTGGAATGTCTTGTACGACGGATTGCTGACATTAGTACAACCTGAAGGAGTGAAACTTGTGGGCTTCGCGGATGACGTGGCTATGGTGGTAACAGCCCCAAATGAGGAAACCCTAATGAATCTTTCAAATGCAGCCCTACTAAAAGTCACCTCCTGGATGAATAAACATATGCTGCATCTAGCACCTGAAAAAACAGAAGCGGTATTACTCACCAAAAAGAGAAAATGGGGACAAATAAGATTAGACGTGGTCGGAACAATAATTAGCCCAAGTCCCAACATTAAATATCTTGGAGTGTACCTTGACACAAAAATGAATTTTAGTCACCACATAGAACAAGCAGCAAAAAGGGCGGAGAAAACTATAAAGGCCTTAAGTGCCATAATGCCAAATACAAGAGGACCAAGAAGTTCAAAAAGAAAGCTCCTGGCAAGCGTCGTGCAGTCGCAGCTGTTATTCGCTGCCCCGGTATGGCACGGCGCGATGAGTAACAGTAGATGTCGTAGGCGTCTCCTTGGCCTACAAAGACAAATATTGATCAGAGTTTGTAGCGCTTATAGAACTATCTCAACGGAAGCCGTCCAGACCATTGCAGGTATTCCACCAATAAACCTTCTAGCAGAAGAAAGTCTGAATCGCTACAGAGGCACCGATAAACGCATAGCCAGGACAAACCTGATAAATACATGGCAGCGAGAATGGGACATCTCCACAAAAGGAAGATGGACTCACAGATTGATCCCAAACATTGAAGCATGGATTAGCCGAAAGCATGGAGAAATAGACTATTACCTTACCCAGGCTCTCTCGGGGCACGGATGCTTTAAAAAATACCTCTATGAGAGAAACAGAGCTGATACTGCAGCCTGCACCTACTGCGGCGAACACGATGACGTCCACCACACTCTATTTGAATGTCCGCAGTGGCATCAAGCCAGGGAAAACTATAACATATCCACCGGTCTTGCTTTTGACGTAGATAATATGAAAACTTGCCTCTTGGAATCTGAAGAATCCTGGAATTATGTATATACTACCGTTCGATATATAATAGAAACGAAGGAAAAGCACGGCAGACAAATCGACTAACAAAAACCAAGATAGATCGCCACCAAGACAAGAGACAAACACGAAACAAGAGAAAAGGAAGATAAATTAGACAGCGCCCCGCACTGAAGTAATGCGAAAGCGGTGCCAGTGCGGGCCGGCGCGAGGGGGAAGGGTTTTAGGACAAAGAGGCAGTCACTGCCTGGTCAACTGGACGACTATCAACATCGACCAGGTGTCTAGATACAGATTTCCTAATCCCC
>MU188138.1:30587-40819 GCA_016904865.1 Pissodes strobi | reverse complement strand
CTGGAATCCTTCGGCCATAGATTATTCCAAATGTTTGGGCAAGTCAAAGATTCATAAAGAGCAAGAAACCACGAAGATGCCAGTAAAAAAACTACCTTTCATTTTCAAAATTTAACCACATTGTAGGTGATGAAAAAATGTATCTTTTTGAAAATATAGATCATCCTCCAGGAAACGAAAATTTGCATGCGCTTTACAACATTTACAAAGTGTTTATGCCAGATCATATAACTTCTGAAACATTCGAATCTGGGGAAGTTCCAAAGGCAGTTCAGAATGAATCAACTAACGAGATACAAGATGAAGAACAAATAGAAGAAACTGATATAGATGAAGAAAGGCAAGAAGTTAGAATGGCAACTCCTATAGAAGTAACAGAAAATGATATAGCTAATTCAAGTGGAAGCGAAAGCATTAAAAGATTCAATTTGAAGGAAATTCCAATTGTGTTTTCTCTATCTCCATCTAAAATTTTAATTGAAAATGCAACTTTTTCTACGGAAACAACTACAACAAAATCTGAAATTGATATACATATGAATGCCTCTCACATGTCTGATAATAGAAAACAGAGCCAACCTGAGCCAGAAAGAGAATGCGATACAAAAATTGTCAAAGAAACACCGGAAATTAAAAAATATCTTATGTGGCCGGAAACACCTGAAAGAACAGGAAAAAGAAATTCTGGTAAAAGCTGCCTTTTGTGTTAACTTCAGAGCAGTGGAAAAAGATTCAGTTAGCTAAATTAAATTAAAAAAAAATCTGAAGAAGAAGCCAAAGAAAACAGAAAACAATTAAGACTTGAAAGAGCTACACAGAAAAGTAATTTGAAAAAAACTAATCCCAGGAAGAAAGTAGTGCTTAATCCAGAAAAGCCCCAGCCATTAACAAATGATGCGGTTGAAATGAAAAATGAAGATGGACCGCTAATTATGAAGTTTGCTTCAAATAAAATAAAAGTTCTGTCTGATATTCTATTAAATGACCCAACCAGCAAACCAGGACATATAAGAAACCTATTTCAAAGTAAATCCGTCGAAACAAAAAATATTGATGAAAATTAAGAGAATGATTTCCCTGAGAACAAAAAACTGTCTGATGGTCTTTGTTTCATTTGCACATTTAGTCTGAGAAAAAGTATGGTATAAAATGTTCAATTTGTATTAGACATTTTCACCCAAATTGTATAAGGAAACATAACAATATGCCCCCTATTGTGAAAAAATACGTATGTAATGCCTGAATTAAAGAACGTAATGAACCTAATTAGATATTATTAGTGATTACTGGTTTACAATTAATTTTAAAGTTACATTTTAAGTACACCTATTATTATAGATTAGCTTTAATGTATCTTTTGTAGTCACAATTGCATTTAAATATTATCTGTTTAGGTTAGTTTGGGTTAGGTTTTCCCTAGTAACATTTTCAGGTGCCAATTACTATGCCCTAAGGTGCCAATAATATTTTTTATGGTGCCAATAACACAACTTTTGTCTAGGCTTATATTTTCATAATTTATCCACTTTCTTCTTAAACTAATCATGCTCTGATACCTTCGCTAATTAATATTAAAGTATATATTTTTAATTATGTTAAATATTCGAGAACATTCTTATAAGAATATTTTTTTAATACTACTTATAATATAGCGTCCCTTAAAGTGCCAATAACTGTACTGTTTACCCTATCTGTTACGTAAGTTAGCAGAGAAATCTACCAATTAAAACTAATATGTTTACCTATTGTGTCACGCAAGTCAGATAGGTAATCGACAATTACTAATAATTTCCTGCTATAAAATAAGTAAATCAAGAAAACACTATATAAAACTGCTAACTACCCAAAACATGATCATGTTTCGTCCTCACTTCTGATTTCACTAAGACGGGTAATATTGAGCCTAAAATACGTTTAAAACATAGAACATCCGTAAAATCCAACATAATAGACATTATTGAAATAGTCAATTTAGATTTAGGAAAAAAAATAGAATTTCCTTAAATCAACAGGGAATTAAATTAGCGTTAATGTATTAAATAAAGAACGGCAAAATAAAAAATTTGAAAAAATCAGAAATCCAGAAATTTATGTTACTTAGTGAAGAAATGAATGTGGAGAGCAAAAATTAAGTTTATAGATGAAACAAATGTTAGTCTGAGCTAGTCAATATTATGATTTATTATGAAGGGTTGATATGATGTAGGTGGCAATATTCGTCGATTGAGTTTTCGTTTTAAGTATGGGCTACAAATTATTATAATTAATAAAAATAGATATGAAATAAAAATATTTCAATTTCATGCCTTTAGAAAATTTATATCTATAGTCTAAGAAGTCTATTAAGAGTTCTCCAATATATTTGCGGTATTCTATTAATAACAAATTAAGAAAAGTCTGTCCTAATTTAACCCACTTTTCATCTTTATTATTCGCTAAAATTCCTTACGCTGAATATTTAACAATCTCTATAGCTGAGATTTCGCCATGCCACGCAGCATGTTTAAAAATTTTATTTTTCATATTTAGATGATTTATGTTCAAAATTAAACTTCTCTTCACGCCCATCTGTGGAACATTATATTACTTAATCTAGCGGCCATAATCTATTAAGTTAGCTGAAAATAAATCCAGTGTGTTTGGGCCTTGTAAAAGTTATTCTAAACTGTTTAATTTATTGAACACCTAATTGGGTGAAACCAATAAATCTGAGACTGAAGACAGAAAACAGAGCTTTGAAGCAAAAATGTGGGTTAGTATATTGTAGTCGTTCTTCAAATTCAGAATAAATTAATGGGCAGAGACTGTTTTATTAGACTTATGCTCTTGTAATGTGACATGTACTATTTATAATCAGGTTTTTGATGCTGCTTCTTGTAAATATACAAAAATTTAGCTTTGCGTTAAAAAATCGTATTAGGATAGGGAAACTAGAAAACATGTTTACCGGGTGCCACAAATTAGGGACAAAGGTACTTCAATAATTAAAGTTATTAAAATGATTTGGTAACATCAAACGCGACATTATGCTGCATTTTTGGATCATAATAATGTTGTCATATCATCATGCCTAACTTCAAAGTGTCTGCTGTCCACTTCTAATTTCTAAACGAGTCACCCTCGTTTATTTTGTGTTATTTTTATTAAGTATATGACATTGGTTGCGAAAATATCGATGTTTCTGTTTAACCTATTTGAAAAAATTTAATTAAAATAAAAAATTATTTGTTCCAATATTTAAATAAATCAGAGCACTGGAATATTATCAGTAATTTTGGAGTAAAATTAATACAGTTACGGCTGCAATTATTGACCAGTTTAAGTTTGGATTAAATTTATTGAAAAGCAAATGAAATATTTACAATTTGGCAACAACTACATTTAAATAATAACACCTAACACGGGCATGTGTCCAAAATACAGAAACTGTTATTTTTTAAGTAACTTTTGAGGTTTACCCTTCAGGTTGATTTCTGATTCATGACAGAAAGAAGGAAATGTAAGGTAGACACAGTCGATACTTCTACTTATCTTAAGAAGTCAAAATTTTTAACCCTCCCGACATTTTATTATTCTACTCACCAATCTATTTGCTTGATTTATTATCTTTCATGTTCATGTTCCAAAAGGAAATTTCAGTAAGCATTATTGATTTCAATCAATTAGGATCAATAGTTGAATCTTTTCATATATATTGTCACGAGTAGCTTAGGGGGTAGCGCGTTTCTTTAAAGGATAACTTCTCAGAGAAGAGCCGCGTCGCGATTAGTACAATGACGGGGTCTCAATGCTTCCTTTAATCTACCACTGGATGTTCTACTCGTGAGGACACGCCATGTTTAGCGTGCCGGGGGGTAACTGAAGTAGACCGGGACCGCGTTACGTGGGGTAAGAAGAGATGATAAAATAAGCACGTTTAGTTTATGGGTCATTATCATTAAGACGGAAACTTTTAAGTCGCTCTAATTTTTTTTATAAACTATTGTAATTAAATATATTTTAAATTAATTTATAAGTAAATACATCAACTAAATGTAATTAAAATATTTTTAGCAAGAAATGTAATCTTTTTCATTATGAAAATAATTAGTCGCTCTCTGTATTTTTAAACAGAATATACCAGATAAAACATACTAAGAGCTAATTAAACGTTCCTAATTTCACTATATTTAGTACTATTTCTTTATATAACTTTCGCACCAAAGCACTTTTTCTTTTTCTAATTTTTTGCACACTTTTAGCATTAAAGGTGTGTCGCCATCAAGCGACGCCACCTCCGTTATCATATTAAAAGTACCAAATAATTGCAACTGAGGGAGCCACAACCGCTTTTTTAAAACGCGCAACTGTTTTAAGAGTTGAGTTAGTTTGAGATAAACAGCGGAGGGGTGTGCATCATTTTTGTAAAATTACTTATTAATGTGATAGTGTTAGGTTTCCAGCTGTTTGTAAATCCTCCGTCTTTACCGTTATCAAGTTTTTTGTGGGTAAGTACCGAGAAAAATACATTCTATTTACGGTTTTCATTAGTTTGTCTAGGTCTTTCACCTATAATGCATAATTTATTATTTAAATATATTCTGATTATTTGTAAACCTGCAACTAGTAAAATTTTGTCACCTCCATTATATACCACCTCCGTTATTATTTAGTGATAACGGAGGTGACAGCTGATAACGGAAGTGATATACCGACTTAAAATTGTTCATAAAATACCAGTTTTGGATTGTTTTGTTAAAGATTGGTCATGGCAAAAAGAAAGGAGGCTGATGACAAGAGAAGAGAACAAGTACGAGTAAATATGAAGCGAATGAGAGAAAGAATTAAGGCCGATGCTACAAAATACGAAGATTACAAAGAAAAAGAACGAGAACGTTATAATCAAAGAAAAAAAAGCGGAAAAATCAAAGCAGTTTCAGACATGACTGATAGACAAAAACGAGTGATAAGAAAAGCTTGGAAAGAACGTTCACGAAAACACTGATTGGCTAAAAAGGAGACCTCAAGAATAGAAGAAATGTTAAACGGCGCAACACCACCCCCAGTCCAAGAGTTTTAGAAAATATTGAAATTTTGGAAAACTTACCAGGTCCTAGTAGGCAAGAAACGTCAGGAAGAAAAAAGGCCAGGAAGAACCGTGAAATATTAAAGAAGGAAATCCGAGATTTGCGGGAAGAAGTAACTACTCTGAGGAGAAGAGTAAAAAAATATAAGAAACGATCAGAAAGAGCTAAAAAAAGGGAAAGGAACCCTGACAGTCCAAATGTCAAAGTTAATGAACTTTTAGAAGGACAAGAAAATGTCCCTGAAGTGGTAAAACGTAAATTACTTTTTAATGAAGTAATTTCACGGCAACTTAAAGATAACTTTAAATAAATAAAAAGTATTAAACAAAAAAGAAATTTGGTTATAAAATACAGGTTTCTTACAACATTATCATCTATATCTGCCTCCAAATTAGTAAGAACTAGCCACCGCGAGACCATTAATAATAAGAAAAAATCTGCACTGATACAAAAATCTATACATTTGTTTTTAGGAAAAGATGAATGGAAAATTAAGAAACAAAAAGGACTGCTAAATGATTCTTTATTTAATTTGCACAAAAAATTTCGGTCTGAGTACCCTCTTTACAAGCATGTTAGTTACACTACCTTTTGTCGCTATCGACCATTTTGGATACTGCAGCCAAATGCTAAATCTCGTGATACATGTCTTTGCATGATGCATGAAAATGTGTCTTTAATCGTAAGAAGACTACGGGCACTGAACATAATTAACCATAGTTTTCCAGATAACCTTTGTAAATCCGTTTGCTGTGACAATGAATTAAAAGAAAAATGCTTATTTAGAGCATGCGAACATTGCAAAGATTTGGAAATTAATGTTAATCCGTATGATCATAGTTTACCTATAACCTACAAACATTGGTATGTAAAAAAAGAAAAAGTTACAATCAAGAACCAAGAAAAAATTTGCCAGAAGACTGTTAAGGAAGATAAAGAAACAACCTGCGGTAACCTAGTAGCTTTACTTAAAGAAAATTTGCCAAAGTATATGACACATACAAGAAACATTATTCATCAGCACAGAGTCTTTAATAAGATTAAAACACAATTGACAAAGGACACCGTAGTCACCCACATGGATTTTTCGGAGAATTACCTATGTAAGTACTCACAAGAAGTACAATCTGCACCCTTTGGTGGATCTAAGCCACAGGTCTCGCTGCATACTGTAGTTTTTTATTACCTTTGTCAGGAAACAAATTCGGTTTGTCCCATACCTTGTTGTTCGATATCTGACAGCCAAAGACACGATCCGATCGCAATATATGCACATCTACAACCTGCATTTGAAGAAATACGGCGATTGGTACCAGCTCTTCAAAATTGACACTTTCAAAGCGATGGACCTTCTACCCAATATAGAAACAAAAAAATGTTTTACATCTTAGCTAACTATATTTCGAAGGATCTTAGTGTTCAAAAGATATATTGGTACTTTAGCGAGTCCGGTCATGGTAAGGGCGCTCCAGACGGTGTCGGTGCGGCAGTAAAGCAACTAGCAGACGCACTAGTGGCTCGCGGGACAGATATTCCAAATTTTAGATGTCTGGTTGAAATTTTAGCTAAACACAAGAAGAAAGTTAAAATATATTCAGTCACCAAGCAAGAAATTTCACATTTTGACAAACTTGTACCCGATACTCTTCAAGCCTTCAAAGGTACAATACAAATTCACGAAGTAATTTGGTCCAATAAATACCCTTTTCTATTACAATGCCTTACACTCAGTTGCATGGATTGCTCTTCAGAAAGTGCCTGTTCTCATTTCCACTTGGGAAATATCGATTTCACACCTACTCAACCTAGCAATAGTATCCTTTTTTTATTTAAGCATATTTTACCAACTATTTTTTATTATATTTTTGCATTTAAAGCTTTTTATTTTTAAAGTTTCGGTTCCTTAACTCTTATATCAGAAACTGCTGCTGCTAAACAAAATGAACAAAGTAACCGACTACATTATAATGATATCTATTCATCAGATTCTGATGAAGAAGCCATCAACGCCCAAAAGTTCTCCTTGGCAGATGGAACATATGTAGTTGTTAAATTCGATGGGAAAAAAAGAGTAAGTTTTTTCATAGGTCCTGTACTAGCACAGATAATTAACGAATACGAAGTATCCTTTCTAAGGAAAAGAGGTTCCGCTACAAAATTTGTTTTTCCGGATCAACCCGACATTTCCACTGTTGACAAGGATGATATTGTTTTTAATTTAACCAATCCAACTTTACTGCGCAATCAATACTATTGTTCCTTAAAAGAAATAAGTCAGTTTAAATATCTCTAGTAGTCGGCTCTGGTTTGGCCTTAATATTACTGACTTTATAACGAAAACTGAAACTCAGGATTAGTTTTAATATTTTTATGATTTATTCTTTTATTTTTTACGCATTATTTATATAACATGTTGAGTATTTAGTTAATTACAACTAGCATTTCCCACATGTTTGGTTATTTCTATTATCATATAAGTCACCTCCGTTATAAGCCGTTTAACATTTTTGTCTGAAATTCGAAGATATTTAAAAAACAAGCTCGGCATTTATTATTAGGAAAGAGAGTATGACTTTAGTGTTTGCAGGAAAATAAAATATATCTTTTTTGACTAAAGATTGTTTTTAATTTGACCTATAAAAGTTTCCCTTTTACTGATAATAGCCCTTATAACAATAACAATGTATTAACGGTAAAACTTTAACAACAATTATTGGTCAGAAAAAATGAGATTCTATTACACCCGATTACTACGGTGCGCATGTTTTCTCGATTTAAGGTACTGTTTATAGGTCTTTGTTTACTGTCTTATAATTTATAGTTTTTCCTTAAGGGTTTAGTTTTATTTAAGAGCACTAAGAGATTTCACTAAACTTTTTAACTGACTATTTAGACACTTGTCTTTCTCAACACTCTGACAAACGTCTTTTCAGGACTTTACTATGGAGGTTGTGCAAGCCTTGGTCCTAGCAGTCGTCAAGTGACTAACCGGTACCAGGTTTGGAAGGAAAGGACTAGAACCTAAAGCAGTCGTATGGCTAACTTTAGGAACGGATAGAACCCAGAAGGCAGTTGTCAAGTGGCTAACCTTGAGAGCTAGAGGTGAGACCAAAGTCTCCCGAACTGAGGGTCCGGTAGCGTATTTATATAAAACAAAGTGATGATCATTGCATGCATAAGGTTCAAAGTCGCTCCCGTTGATTGCTCGCGTTGTTTATAGCTTCCCTTTAATGTTTATATAACAATCTCCAAATTCAAGTTCAAACTTGCGACAGGGTGATATTTGTTTAGAAGCTTATGCATTTTAGTAGATTACAATATTTTTAATTTATTTGATTTCTGGTTTCATTATTTATATATTTTTTGCGAAAATTGCGACTTAGGGACTTTCTGACTTGTGCCGTGCCGTATACAAGTTGCTGACGCCTTTAAAAAATATACCGCCCGACTTTCGAACATTTTGAGTAAAAACTGTAGGTTACATATTTTGCAAGGCTCTAGAATCTAAGCGATTTATTGATTTAGAATATTCTCGGACTAAATGAAAATTGACGTCAGAAGATAGATTATTATATTTTTATATCCATTCAAATCTCATTGAGGTATAGATTATATTATATTGTATTTTCCCAAAACCAAATAAAATAATGTTATACTGTTCCTTGTGTCTTATTTTAGATTGCTCAATTAAAACTTAGATTATATCGAGATAGGGAAGCTGCCTGAGCAATTTTAGTTTTTTGAAAATAAGTATCTATACATTCAAAAATGTATGCTTTTAAAAAAATACCTAGTAAATATCTAAGCAAATGCATTTACTCGTCAGAAATGTTTTCACACATGTACGACCGAGATTTCGCAACATTGTTTTAGACAAGCTCATGTTAAAGTGAACGATTCAAAAATACCTAAGTTCCTAGAACGGTCGTTGATCCACGATTTGTTGGCCAGCTGCCACTCATTACTGCACTTTAGTTTTTTTTTATCTTTTAGCATATTTCCCTTTATGTCAGTTTAAATTTTATTCTGTTGGAAGCCCATATGGGAATTTCAATACTGCTGCTACTAGGATTATAAATTACGCCTGCATCATAAGTAGAAGTCCCTAATTAAATAACCTAATATTTAGTTATGGCCTACAAATGTATACTCCTACTCGTTAACTTTTTTTTTATAAATGGGTTGGATATATTTTGGTTAGTTTAAATTTCAAGCTTATTTAGCGGAGATTATCTCAAACTGGCGTTGGTATTGTCCTGCAATTATACCGCTGCTAAATCGTTACCAGAAACTGTTCGAGAAGGACCCTTTCGCTGAAGCAAGTGAGGATCTCATGCTGTCCATCGCCGAGGGTAGAACGCTAAAGTGACGTAACTTGAAGGAAAACCTTGATCCTTGATATGAAAACAAATAGCAGAAGGGCTTGGACACTGCTTAAAAATCTCAGTGGGGACCCAAAGAAGCCAAAAGAAAGTTTCACCGAAGTTAGTTACGATTGAAAGGCAAGATAAGGGGAAGGCAGTCACGACAACCACTGACCCGAGATGTGAATAATGAGGACTAGTACCTCCGCGAACCCTTTTCTAGAGACGAGCTCAATACGGCGATGAATAAAGGACCTGGTATCGACGACTGAACAGATCAAGAATTTTGGCGAGACAACGTTGCAGTGGCTGCTGGATTTATTTAATACTTATAACACTAGCCTGAGAACACCAAAAATATGGAGAAAAGCAGGAATAATTGCGTTGCTCAAACCGGGAAAAGACTCCAACGATCCAAAGAGTTACAGGCCTGTTTCGTTGCTGTGCCATCTCTATAAGATGTTCGAGAGGCTGATTCTTGATAGGATAAATGCTGCACTACAGGAGAAACTTATCCCACAACAGGCCGGTTTCCGACCAGGCAAGTCCTTCTGCGGACAGATACTAAACCTACCTCAATTTATCGAGGATGGCCAGTATTTATTGACCTCACAGCAGCATATGATACAGTAAATCACAGAAAGCTGCTGACTAAAGTGTATCAAGTAACACGGGGCTTCCACCTGACCCGGATAATTGGTACTTTGCTCCAGAATAGACGGTTCCATGTCAGTCTGATGGGGAAAAACAGCAGATGGAGAAACCAGAAAAACGGACTGCCTCAGGGAAGTGTGCTGGCACC
>MU188138.1:0-30487 GCA_016904865.1 Pissodes strobi | reverse complement strand
GTCGGATGGTACCAGACGGTTCATCTATGCGGACGACACGGCCGTGGCTGCTCGAGGCAAAAGCTTTGAAGAGGTGGAGGCCAAATCGTCAGAGGCTTTGGAGGAACTGTCTGCTTATTACGACTCCAATCATCTCAGACCAAATCCTAGCAAGACGCAAGTCTGTGCTCTTCATCTCAACAACAAACAGGCAAGGAGAGCGTTGAACATTGCTTGGCGTGGAACCCAGTTGCAACATTTCCAGAAACCAAAATACCCAGACGTTACACTGGATCGTACACTAAGTTTCAAGCAGCACTGCATAAATACAAAGGCCAAAGTAAGCAATCGAAACAACATTCTTAGGAAACTAACAAATAGATATTGGGAGCCGATCCACAAACCTTGAGAACATCCTCCCTGGCCTTATGTATAACAGCTTCCGAATATGCAGCTTCAAGACATGCAAAGCACGTTGGCACGGCCGTCAATGAGACCGCACGGATAGTGACTGAATGCCTTAAACCCACCCCTATTCAAAAACTTTACCCTATATTTGGAATTGTCCCACCTCATATTCGACGTGCTCATTGCTGCCGACATTGAAAGGAAAAAAGCAAGAATACGACCCAAGACACTCTCTGCACGGCCACCTACCACCAAACAAACGGCTCAGGACTAGAAAAAGTTTTCTTTTTCGATCCAAGGCACTGGAGGGTTCACCGGAGGGAAATCGCGTTGAGAGGTGGAGGGAGGAACTCAATGCAGAAGTGGTAAAAGAGGAACTTGCTTCTGGAAGCCAATGCCCTTACACTGTGTGGACGACTCTGAATCGAATGAGAGCTGGAGTTTCCAGATGCAAAACGAATATGGCGAGATGGGGGCAACACCCGGAAAACGAGGACATGGGATGCAACTGTGGTGCAATTCAGGATTCTAATCATCTTTTGGTCCGCCCTATGTTTGAGCAGCCCTGCAGGATGGAGGACTTACTTCTTGGAAATGACAAGGTCATCGCGGCCGCTAATTATTGGAAAATGAGGGTCTGAACCGAACACGAAAAGTAGAGTAAAGTAAGTAAGCAATTATATGATCGAAACTAGCTGTTTCTATAAAACTAAGTCGACCAATGATTCTTGATCATCTGAGAGAAATAATTTGTTCCGTATAATTATTAGTTTTGTCTTCTCCAGATTAACTTCTTCTTAATTAGGTATGCAGATTTAAGGGACTAATATATTATTATTAATCATTTTAAAATAAAAATATATTAGTAGCACTAAACATACTTTTAATCGTTTGCAAAATATTGATGGATTAAATGCTGCAGTAAAAAAAAATAGAAAATACACTATTTTGCTTTTCTCCCTTAAATATAATTCAGTTCGTTTTTACAGCATTCCCGTTGCTCCCCTAATCCATTTCCAATAACTTCTCAATAGCTATTCAATCAGTATAATAGAACTGCATTTCCAGCAAAACATCTTTTTTATACGGAAACCAATGTAATAAATTTGCTGCTGATGAAAAAGTTAGAATTAATTTGCTGCGAATGATAATCAGTATTCTAGCTTTCAAGTCGCCGCCGTTTTAGGATTAATCTGCTTGTCTAGATTTTAGCAGAAAACACTGATATATTTCGATAGTTGGATTCACTTAAAATCAGTTGTTTGTGGCTCCTAAAATATTGTTAAGCAACAATGTTTCATATTAAAATGTTTACCAGGAAAGTCAAGATGTCGACGGGTCAGCAAGTGCTGAATGTCAGTCGGTCGAAAATCGAAGATTTAGATAGTAAAATTAATTGTTTTTGTTGCAAAAGGCCGGTTAAAAGTGATCTTAAAAGTGTTAAATGTGAAAAAAGGTGTCATTCATTATGTGTAGTGCGGCAAAAGGGCACAAAAGTCGTTGGATACGAATCCCTATTGTGTAGTGCATGTGCAGACAATAAACAAACGGAAGCAAATGCAGAATCTTTGGCAAGCGAAAATGCCATTCTTCACTGGTGCTTTAAATGATGGAAACCAAGATTTGTTACGAGAAAAAGTAGCAAATTTAGAAATTAGCCTCGAAAAAGTGCCTGAAGAGGTTCAAAAAAGCAAGGCAAAAAATGTAAACAATAACAATCTCAAAATTCCATTAATGGGGCCGCCAAATTCAAAACAGGATCTGGAAACAGTGTCGAATACGAATAACAAATCAAATTCGACAGCGTCACCGAGTACCTTCACGACTCGAGGCCAGAGCAGCAAGAGTCTTTCCGTTTCCGCAAGTGGAACATCAAGAAATATCCATTCGGAACAGGCTAAGAATACCATAAACATGCGCATAAATATTGGGTCTAACGACAGCACGCTTGATACTCTGCGTCGGAAACAGTTTGCGCCATAGTCAACAACAGCTGAAGAATGAAGAAGAAGAAGAAAGTGAGAGTGACAATGAAGGTTACGTTTTTCAGCGTCAACAAAGGAAACAGATTAAACAGAATCAGAAAGTGTACAAAAAACGCTTAGGAAATGCGGACACTTCGCAAGAAGAAAGCCAAAGGGGTTTTGCTGGCGCTGATCGCAGAGCTTGGCGGTACATCAATCGGGTAAAACGACACGTAACAGAAAATATGATCATCGAATATATTAAAAGACAACCAGGCTTTAAATCCTTAGACATCAATGCCAAAGAACTACCCACGGATCCCAATAGAACCAAATGTTTTGTGGTTACTGCCCCCCTAACACACAAAGACCACTTCTACAACCCTATGTTTTGGCCGCAACTTGTAGGAATTAAAAGATTTATCTTTAGCAGGCATCAGGAGTTCTTAAAGGAGAATCCTACTTTTTTCTAAAGAGCAACCGACTGGAAAGCAAAGAACAAGGAACTGGAGAAGAACAAAGACATGAGAACGACACAAACAATATCAGCAAACTAGCCCTTATACATCACAATGTACAATCACTTGGCAACTGCCTTGATGATATCCAACAACTAGTTGATGAATATAAGGAGTGCTTTGCACTGTGTCTGTCGGAACACTAGAATTCGAGAACACAACTACTAAATTATAATTTGGTTGGGTATGAGCTGGGCTCATTTCATTGCAGAGAAGCTGGTGCACATGGAGGTGTTACAGTTTATCTGAAAAGTACTTATCACTGGAGGCCTCTTCGGGATTTAAAAGTTCACTCATTGGATGGGATCTTCGAGTGTGCGGCAGTGGAGGTTCAGATGAAGACATGCAAGGTCATTGTCCTATGTGTATACAGAACTCCTGACTCTCCAGTTGAAGATTTTTTATTTAAGTTTAATATTGTTTTAACTAGTATTGTAATGAATAGTAATTTAATTTTTATTTCAAGTGATTTTAACATTAACATTAGGGAAAATAGCAATTCTGCTTTTAATTTTATTTCATCGATGGAGTCATTCAATATTAAACCCTCATTATTGGAATATACAAAAATGGGTAGAACGTCCTCAAGCTGCATTGACAATATTTGTACCAACTGTAATGATTTTTTTTAGTGGAGAGAATGTAAGTAATTTTAAGTGCATGTTGAAGGATGAGGAATGGGAGAATGTTTTCAGTGTGCATGAGGATTATGTGAATGATCAGTGGGAGGCATTTATGTGCACTCTGAAATTTGCTTTTAACCGTTGTTTTCCAGTAAAGAGTATTAACTCTAATATTAGGAAACAAGAATATCACCGGAGTCCAGAACTTGAATATTGCAAAAGCCAACTTGATGTTTTACTAGTTATGAGTAGATTTAATGAACAGTATGCTGTGCCCTAAAGGCAGGCAAAAAGAAGGTATAATGAAATGCTTGCAGATGCTCGCAGAGCTAAATATGCAAAAAACCGTATTGAGCATAGTAAGAACAAATCAAACTGTACAGGGTAAGGGAAAAAATAAAAGTATGTATCCATTTATAGATGACCCGCAAACTTCAGCTAACAATTTTAACTCTTTCATAAGTAATGCCGCACCCAACCTTGTAAAGAATTTGCCAGCTGGTGCCACTACCACATCTACAATACCACTCAACAGCAGTTCCATTTTTTTAATTCCAGTAACCATTGATGAAATCTTAAGTAGTATAGGCAAACTTAAAAACAGGGATAGCTCAGGTTATGATGTGTCTTTCCGGTTAGCCTAATATTGGCCATATTGGTCCCTATTCATAAGAAAGGTGATCCAAGTCGCCTTGAAAACTATAGACTCATAAGCCTGATACCAACCTTCTCGAAAGTATTTGAAGTTGATGTTTCTACAAGACTCCTGAGCTTTTTTACGGCCATTCACAGCGTGGTTATCTTAGGGGAAATCTGTAGAGATTTGTCGACAAAGTCTTAAACAGTTGGGAGGACAAAAATCTTTCAATGGGTATCTTCTTTGATTTGTCGAAAGCTTTCGATAGTCTTAATCACGACATATTACTGGAGAAGCTTGGGAGATATGGAGTCAGGGGTCAATGTTTGAGCTGGATAAAGTCATACCTTACAGATCGCAGGCAAAGAGTTCAAGTAGAGCAGGATGGGGAAAAGGTTTTTTCCAATGAGGCTCGTCTTTAGTTGTGTATACCTCAGGGGAGTCCTCTGCTTTTCCTTTTCTATATAAATGATCTAGCCTTCAACATTATCCGCCATGACTGTTGCCTGGTTAATTTTGCAGATCATACAAACATTTTGGCTATTGGATAATCCTTAAATGACATATTGCAAATATCAAATGAGAACTTGAGCCGGGCGCAGGACTGGTTATTGAGTAACAAGTTGTTACTGAATGAGGACAAGACCCATTACATTTGCTCCAGATCAAAACAAAAAACCCGGACGTACCAGTAAGGGTCTGGAGATGTGCAGCTTGAAAAATGCACTAAGTTTTTGGGGATCCACATGGATCAGAATCTGGATTGGAAGCCACACATTTCTGAGGTGTGCAAAAAAGTAAACGCGGCATGTTACTCTTTAAGAGTTCTGTCCAAATATATGTCTCACCGTGATCTTAGGACCGTTTACTTTGCAAATGTTTATTCCAGTCTTCGTTTTGGAATCTTGTTTTGGGGAAACACCGTGAATTCTGTGAGGGCATTCATTAGCCAAACGAGAGCTGTTCGCACTCTGTCGCGAGTCAGTTGTACTCAGTCATGTCGAGGAGAGTTCATACAAAATAACATTCTTACCGTTCCTGGAATGTATGTATGCGAATGCTTGATTTTCATTTTTAAGAACAAACATAAATTTACAGACCTTGAATTGCAGCATCCTTTTAACACCAGGACTCTAGGATACAACATTCCAGCTCACAGACTGACTGCTACTGAGAGAGGCCTTGCCTATTCTTGCATAAAGTTTTTTAATAGACTACCCAACAGCTTGAAGGTGGAACGTAACTTCAAAATTTTTAAAAAAGGTGTACATGAGATCATATTAAGAGTAAAACCGTATACTGTACGTGAGCTTTTGGACTTTGGTAAGTTATGATGTTTTATTTTGGTGTATTTTAAATCCTAAGTACCTATATGTTGCTTTTTAAACGATATGATTGTAAAGTTATTGGAAATATTTTAAAATGTATTTGTTATGTAATGTTACTCTAATTATGTTCTAAATTTTGTGTAGTGATAACGTCCATTCATTCTGGTTTATGTTGCTCTATTGTAATGTCTAACTTTCTGAATTAAGGAGATTTTGACTTTGACTTTGACTTCAATATGCAATAAATTGTTAAATTCTTTGAACTAACATCATAGAGCTTCCTAGTTTGAATTTGTGTCGTCCAACTAATAAGCTCACCCAAAAAATGATGGTCAAGACAATTTACGTCATACCACATCAATTTTAAACATGAAATTATCGTTTAAGATGGGGTCAAAATATAAAATTTAGTTGAATTTATGGAAGTATCATATATTTATAATGTGCACTTCTAATCAAGCCGACACACTTCTGACCGAATCTAACCTCAACCCTAGTCGGAGAGTAGCACTTATTTATATTTCTATTGACTATTCGTACTAACTTACCAAAAAGTTACCAGTTAATAGAAATGATGTAATTCAAACGTCTTAACGAAATCAGATTTTTACCATGGAAGTATATTATATTTTAATATTTTGTTGAAGAAATATGTTTTAAGACAATCTTAAAATACACTTAAGAAGGAAATTTTGATCATGAAAGCATATTTCCTAGTTTTGAATGGAAGTTTATGGATAACTGATCGACGCATTATTTTGAAAACTTCGCTGCTAAAATATCCTGTGTTCCTATTCTCCATTTTTGTACACGAAAAATGGTAGATTTTGAGATGCTGATGATAAATCTGGATGAATATATTTTTTGCGACGTTTCTTTTCGATTAAGCCATCAGTGAAAAGGAAATAAAAAATGCCGAAAATGAGGTCGCTCAAAACCTCATTTGCAGCAAATTTTATTTCTTTTCTTCATATGACTACTCATGTGCGACTAAGGTGCATTATAAGATCCTTTATACAAATAGTGCACTATATAAAAATCGGCCTTTCCTATTGGTCGTTCCGCATGGCCCTCGGCTCGCTTCGCTCGCTACGGCGGCTCAAGAAAAGGAAACTAACCAGGTGCTAACCCAAACTAACCCAAGACATACCCAAAATCAAGAAAAAAACTGTTTAGAAACATAATCTTAAAAAAATAATAAAAAATAGCAACCGGGTTCGAACCTCGGCCGTCCAGGTGAGACCCAGCTGTATAAACCTCTACACCACCAGAGCTCTTGACAGAAATCGATTGCATCACGTAGACATATCGTAATACGAGATGGATCGACCAATAGGAGAGGTCGATTTTTACATAGTGTACTATTTGTGTAAAGGATCTTTAAAGGCGACTAAGGTGCCCAGTACTTAAATAGTTGATAAGTTTAAATTTATATCTGTAATTCTGGTTAGACTAGTATACTATTGACTTGTTCTCAAAAAAGAAAGAAACGTTTAACAATTTGATTTGGTTTTGATTACCGGAATCTTAAAAACAAAACTTTTCCAAAAATCTTGTTTTTTTTTTATTTCCATAAGCGGATTCTTAAGCTTGTTATAGTTTGCATTGTTTTTGTGCCAATCTTTTGGTCCTTGCCTTATGGCCGAAGGTATTCCACAGAGTTTGACATGACGGATTGCTCAACAAACTGCCGCCTCTCTCTGCAGCTGGCTCGCCAGTTTCCTTAAGAACCGATCTCTGCACGTTGCAGTTGATTGACACATCTCAGACACATTAACCATTAATGCTGGCGTGCCTCAAGACGCAATATATTCACCAACTCTGTTCCTTATCTATATTAATGACCTGCTGACCGAAACCAATAATCCTGTTAATAGTTTTGCAGATCACAGTACTTTTGTCTCCCAGTTTAGATCATAAAAACCTTTACCAGCGACTGAGATTTATTGCCGCCGACAGGAGTAGATTACAGCAGTTAATCAAGATCTGGAGAGGGTTCGACCTTGGGGCGACAGAAATTTAGTCCAGTTCAATGCATCAAAAATCCAAGCTGCCACGTTTACCATGGAAGCCAATACGGCAGGCCCTGACATCATTATGGCAGGTTCGACCGCTGTAAAATATTACACGTATACGCTCGCTTCTGGAAATAGAAAAACACTCCGATACGTAAATAAGTGTTGTATTAAGACTAAATTATATACGATAACAAATAACTTAAACTATGGTGAACAAAATATGATAGACAGTTCAAAAATCAACAGTATCATTGTCATTCCGGATTCGTAACTGCCTTCTTCGCTTTTTCTCCGTCGTCGTTGCTACTAATCAGTTTGCTGACTATTGCAATATCGAAGCAGACCGAATAATTGTACCGGGTGGCACAAATACAACGATGTCGAATTTTCAACATCCTCCCCCCCTGCCGAATCTCTAATTTCGAGCGGATACAACAGATGTTCTGGCCGACGCATACGTGTCCCGTCCCGTCGCTTGTCAAAATTTCGCAGACTCGAATCCGTCCATCTATTCCTTGGAAACAGTTAGAAATTCTAACTAACCTCCACGCTAGTCTCGGTCGATGTTGGTCATGGAGTAGTACAACATCCCCTACCTGGAAACTGGAACCTCCCGTCTGTTTACCATAATGGGCTGAACGAAGTTGCTGTAAGTAGTCCTGGCTCCATACCCTCCAAAAATTGGAAACTATGCTCTCTCTGAGTAACCACGCCTTGATTATGTCGTTTCGCTCTACTTTCGGAATGTTAACATCTATTATAAAACCCAATGTTTTATTACCTATTAATAACATCGCTGATGACAATATTAGTAGGTTACCGGGATCTTCATCTATGTAGGTTAGTGGTCTTGAGTTAACAGTCACTTCGATTTCCGTTAAAACAGTTTGTAGTTCATCAAAGTTGACAAGCCTCCTGCCTAATGCTGATTTAAGTCCATTTTTCACTGTCCTAACGAGCCTCTCCCAAAAGCCTCCCCACCATGCAGCTCTCTCCACAATGAATTTCCACTCAATGCGATATTTCCTAGCCAGATCTTGAACTTGAGGCTCGCTTAAGATCCTTTGAAGTTGATACAGCTCTTCAGTCGCTCGTTTAAAGGTTTTGGCGTTATCGGAATATATGACCTTTGGAACTCCACGCCGCCATAAATCTTCGCATCCCTCTTAGACAGCTTTCGGTGTTGAGATTAGGAACCAGCTCTAAATGTACTGCGCGGATCGCAGCGCAGGTTAGCAACATAATGTAGACTTTGGTTTTCCTTCATTTGCCGATAAAACATAATCAGGGCCCGCAAAATCGACTCCTGTAACTCCGAATGGATGCGATCCGGTCACCCTATTCTTTGGCAATGGAGCAAAGGGCGGACTACCTGGTTTTCCCTTTAAACGCTTGCATTTTACACACCCGCTGAGAACTGATTTTATTTGTTGTCGACCCTTGATAATCCAAATTCTCCTTCTTGTCATAGCAAAAGTTGAATTAACGCCACTATGAAGGACTTCATTATGCGCTTTCCATATTATTCGAGACGTTAATGCAGATTTTCTGATGATGTTTTTCTTCTTGGGATAGGTATGCTTCTTGCAATCTGCCTCCTAACCGAAGTACTTGGTTTTCGTCTAGAAATGGTCCAAGTGTCAAAATTGCTGATTGACTTTGGCTTATTAAACAGGATATTTCTCAACCAAACGCTTCCTGCTGAACCGCTCGCAACCAATATATTTCAGCCTCGATTATTTCACTTACTCTAAGTGGGCCATTAATGTTTTCTTTAGTCTTCCTTACGTTATTCAAAAATCGCTTTACGTAGGCAGTTATTCGAAATTTTTTATCCAGACCACTAAATCGGTCCAGACTAAAGATAGGATTAAGTGTCAATGGCATATTTTTTTTACTTCAACAAAACATGATAGTACATCAATTTCCCTTTTATCTAAGAACTCGTCAATGGGCCATTGTTCTCGCTCCTGTTCTAACCACGGTGGTCCTGTAAGCCAAACTTTAGAATCGATCAGGTGATTAGCTGAAAGTACGCCTCTGGTAATTAAATCTGCTGGGTTTTGCCTTCCAGGGCAATATCTCCAGGCTCCTTCACCTTGCAGTTTACGAATTTCGCCAACTCGGTTCTGTACATAGAGCTTCCACTTTGTTTATTTCCCCTTGATCCAATATAATGCAATTTTTGAATCGGACCAAAGTATAACTTCTTTTACATTCAAGGACATATTTTCGGTTAAATATGTCTGCAACCTCGCCGCACACAACGCTGCAGTTAATTCTAATTTAGGCAACGTAAGTGTTTTTTCATTGCTTTCGTTAATCGGTGATACCCTATTCTTCGAAGCAATAAAATAACATTTCTGAGTAGCTAGATGTTTCAGATAAGCTACACACCCATACGCTTGAGGGCTGGCATCCGCAAAAACATGTAACTCGATTTCATCTGTGGGATTTTCGATTAAGCCTCGTTTTATTGTATACTCGCTTAGTAGTGGAAGTCCTCTATACCATTTTCCCCATTTCTTATCAATATCTTCTGGTAATACGTCGTCCCAATCGAGCTTTCTCTTCCAAATATTCTGAAGAATTATTTTTGCATTCACGGTAAATGGTCCTAATTGTCCTATCGGATCAAAAACCTTCGCTATAGTCTGCAAAACGCTACGTTTAGTAAACAAGACATTTGATTCGCTTGAAAGGGTTGCACCTACATCCACCGCTAAGTCGTCAGTAAATGGTCTCCAATTTATCCCTAACACCTTCTTCACGCTACTGTTAATATTTCTTATCGGTATTTCTTTTTCATTCCAGTTGACATATTGTAGCACAGCTGGATCATTTGTACACCATTTCCGTAAGTTCATATTGGCTTTTAATAAGATATTCTTTGCCTTTTCATACAGCTCCAGCACCTCCGATGTTGACTGCACAGCCAAAACCAAATGATCCACGTAGAAAGATTTCAATAAAGTCATCGCTATGTTTTTTTCAGGTGATTCTGTCGGGTGTTTCTTAAGCACGACGGCTAATAGAAACGGGCTGGTGATCACTCCAAAAGTAACTCGGGTCATTCGAAACGTCGTAAATTCCGGTAGTTGAGACGTCGATGTTATATTATCATCAATTGGATTTTTAAACCATAAAAATCTGTGGTAATCTCCATCCTCTTTGCACAGACCAATCTGTAAAAATGCTTTTTCTACGTCTGCAGTCAACGCTACTGCTCCAAGTCGAAAGTTTACCAAAATAGTCAAAAGGTCTGAAAGCAAATTCTCTCCAGTCGCTAATTTATCATTCAATGAAGGAGTACCACGAGCATACGCAGACGCATCAAATACAACTCTAAGCTTTGTGATTTCCTTATCGTTGCGATAACCTGGCCGATGGGGCATATAAAAGGCTCGTTCCTCGCTTATCTCGTTATTTGGAACCTCTTCAGCACATCCCAATCGAACATATTTGCGAACCGCACTGTCATAGTCCTTTAATGTCCCGTTTTTACATAGTTTATTTACTAGATCTTTTGCGCGCACTAAGGCTCCGGAAAAATTAGAGTCTAGGCTTTTATCATCAGCGAGCCATGGCAAAGTCACTTGATAACGGTCGTTCTCGAAGGTAACATTCTTTCTTAAAAAGTTTTCGGTAAATTTATTCGTTGGTGTAGTGTCAGACACGCTTATCTCGAGAGTCTCTAAGTCCCAAAATGTCTTTAAATTAAAATATAAATTGTCCGATAAATTATCTTGCACGCGCACATGAAGTACTATACTCGAGTTAAAATTTACCATATAATTATCACCGCTAATATTATCGCTAACGCCGTGAATAGTCCATCCAAACTGGGTATTAATAGCTGATAAATTATTTGCTATTCTTACGGTTTCATGTGACACAATATTCCAGTAATTGTCGGCGCCTATCAATACAGAAATTCCCGGTACTGGCTGCTGCACTCCGATAACAAAATCAGCTAAGCAATTTTTCAAGCTAAACTCTTTAATGACAGGATTGAAATTTGATGGCGGTTTTAAATTATCAAAACAAATCTCGGGTACCTCAATAACACACAATTCTACAATGTTATCGCTATACTGACTCTGACAGCAATTTTTGAATATAGGTTTCAATTATTTTTTCATAGCATGCATATTCGTTTTTTAATAAATCAATAGCATCCTTGTAGGAGCTCTGGATAGACGATAGTTCCGATATAGTAATAGCAGCTTTTCCCGTTAAGTATGATTTAATTAAAAAAAGTTATATATGAATAAAGTTATTTTAATGAAAAATTTTCCATTTCTACTACGCAAACTTCGCTATATTATCAAGAGTCTTATTTTCGTGAATCGCGACGCTGTACTGTTCCCAAAACTCTGGTCAAAGAGCGATGTCACCGTTAAACTTAATAATATCTAGCTTAGGTAACCTTACCGATGTATGCTGTATAACATTTTGTTATAGTTCAAAAATCAACGGTATCATTGTCATTCCCGATTCGTAACTGCCTTCTTCGCTTTTTCTCCGTCGTCGTTGCTACTAATCAGTTTGCTGACTATTGCAATATCGAAGCAGACTGTCTGTCAGACTGTAGTCTGGAACACCGCAGACATATGGCCCGAGATATCCCTGTTTTACAGATATTTTCACGGCAAATGCTCCCAGGATATTGTCCGCCTCATCTCGCCCCTAACAACATCTGTCAATCAATCACGACAGATGGCAAAGGCGCACCCGTTCGTTGTACAACTGGAAACACCTAGAACATCGCTTTGCAAGAACTCCTTTGTCTGGCACACTACATCGCTGTGGAACTCACTTCCAGGACATCTGCTTCCCCCAAATTTCAACCCACAGCTATTCATGAACCGTGGCAATCGACAGCTTCGCACACACGCCGCTCGTCAAGTGCCATAGGATCTCCCCTTAGTGTGCGTGCCATTACCATAAAAAAGGGGAGATTCTCAACAGATCAGAAGGTCTCTGAATAAGCAAAATTCAAATCTATTTTTAAACATCAATTTCGCAACATTATTGTCATCTGTTTATCATGCAATGATATAGCCATCCTATATTAGTACTCCAGTATTAGTATTATTGTAAACCTAACTAAAAACTAGTATTCTAAATGTACAAATCTCAACCAGTTTAAGGCATTTAAAACCATAGTAATTAAGGTTCTTTTATACGCAAATATTGCATGGAAAATATGCGACCTAAAAAACATGCACATGGATGGTAAAATATTTATTGCAGTTTGAGGCTTTTGCATTTTTCTAGTTAATTTTTCAGATGAAACTGATAATTATTACATTAGTAATAAGCCCTTCAGAATTAACTTAAACTTACTAACTAGGCTTCTATAATCTAGTATTCAAAAACTATTACTCACTTGAAAAAAAAGACAGAAGCTGACCCACTGGTAATACTTATACACTTTCTTTTCTTTTTCATCATGCATAGTCCTTATTCCAGGACTTCCTGGCAAATACATTCTCGCATAAGGTTCTTGCTTATTGGTTGACACAGTGAACGTCGAATGAATCCAGCAAAACGTATTGAAAACATCTTCCGGAATCTCCTTCGTATGGATACAGTCTATTGGGTTACCTACGTATTGTCTCGTGGTTACAATCAACGAAAATGCAATCAAAATTGATACTGTTATGGAATAATGCAGTCGAAATACTGGCGAATCTATGTGGATAGCGCTGACTTTTAAAAGCGACTTCAGTCCTCTGAAGATATCCAACATTTTGTTTCCAGAGATCTTCAGGTGGTCGAGAGTTTTCGTTCGATGAGGTGGTCATAATGATCATTGATTTGTCTGAACATAATTACGGGGTTTTATCATGGAGTTTCCCTTCGTTGGTAGATAGTTTATTTAGGCACTTTGTGGACGGATCGTTTCCGGACATTATTGGTCCTGGATAAATGCGGAGAAATATTGTATTTTATGTTGCTGAGGTTTGATGAAATGGTTCAATTGCAAATTAATGACTTAGTTCATGTTGGGTATCAGAATATTCAACTATGATCAATTGAAGTATGCCTATTACAGACAAGTGACTTTACGTTGTAACAACATGTGGTAGGCCCTACCGACTAAATTTGATTTTCTCGAAAAATTGTATAGGTATTTGTATTTTATAAAATGTCAAAACTATTTTTTGACAATTTTAAAGTTGTCTTTGCACTTTCGGATCTAAGCTATCTGATAGCCCATTCAACAGAAACTTCAAGTTTAAAAAGTTTAATGAAAGATATAATATCGCATAAAACGTTCAACACATTTTAGTAGATCAAAAAGGGGAAATACTGAACTGAATGAATATATTAATGAAAATAACGATCGACATTTAGAAATTCGTGAATTCATTATTGAGCGAATTATTAAGAATAAAGATTCTCTTTATAATATTTGTTTTCCTGATGAGTGTTTCTTCTTCCTTAAAGGCGAAGTCAACCACCATAATTACCGTTATTGGTCTCCGAACAATCCAAGACTTTTTCTTGAAGTTCACACCCAACGTCCAGAAAAACTGAACGTTTGGGTAGGAGATTTTAAAGATAATATGATTCTTCTCACTTAAAAATCTAAACGGAGAAATCTATTTAGATTTAATTCACCATAAATAAGTGAGCAGGATAACCTCCACCATGCCGAATGTTGATGAAATATTTCCAGAACGATGGATTTGGAAAAGAGCACCTACTGAATGGCCTGCACGTTCTCCAGGTTTATCTCCGCTAGACTTTCCTTTATGGGGCCATTTAAAGACCAAAATATATACCTATAACTTGAATCACTTGAAAACTTGGCAACATGGCGCCGCCTAGAAAAACGCGGAAAAGTGTGTCCGATCAAAAATGTTACTATTTTTGCTGCAAAACAAAAGCAATAAAGTTTAAAATGTGTGTAGGATGTGGGAAATGTTACCATGATTCTTGTGCAAGTCGCGATTGAGCGAAAAGTATAACCTGTTTGGATAATTCAAGAATATTGTGCGATGTTTGTGTGGGTGACTACATAACCTCAAACTTTGATCCATTAAACCCTGAGGTACAAGCTGAGTTCCTTCTTCGGATGATCATAAAAGAACTGCTGGAGAAGAATACAATCCTTTCTCGAAGCAATGGTTTATTGGAAGAAAAATTTTTGGAGATTAAAAATGAGAAAACCAGGGATGCAGAAATTCAATGCGGAATGGCAACACCGTACGACACCCTGAGACCGCTGATCGGCCTGGAACCAGAGGTCAATGATGATGTTTTTTTGTCGAAAACATAAATTCCGAAAATCCAACTGTCGAAAGTAGGTCCTCTAATCAGTCCAATGCCTGACATTGTAAGTCCTGAAATTGACGTTTCGACCAAAACAATAACAATCCGGGATGCAACAACGGAAAATTCGGGAAACTGTCTTCAGATTGCCCCTCAAAGTAACCACGACCCAAGTGTATCCCTTGTTGAGCCAATAGTAAGACAGTCCACCCGTGTAAGTGAGAACAAGCAGGAGGAGGATCAAGAGCGTGATAATATAATACAGAAGGTGATTGGCAAGTAGTAAAGGGTAAGCGATCTAAGATCTTAAAGAAAAGTAAACGTCCAGCCCCTATCAGAGGCTCAAATGAAAATTCCAAGGAAAATTCAGGTAACCTAAAAATTGCTAATGTAACTTCTATGCATACTACAGAATTGTCCTGGATCTTTATATCTAATTTAGACCCAGGCACAAAGGAGAAGGATATAATTGACTTCTTAAAAATAATAGATATAGGCAGGATATAGCTAGGGCACTGTAGATGTTTTAAAATGCGTACCAAAAAAGACAATGTCAAGGCATCTTTTAAATTGGGTGTACCCATTCTAAGAGTTGATCAGGTTTTAGATAGTAGTATTTGGCCGAAGGGTTTATTAATAAACCATTTTATGAATCTTCAGGGTCCTCAACAAAAAAAAGGAGGTTTAAAATTACACCAAAATGTATGCTCTCTTAAAAATAAGATAAATGAGATTGATGCATTGGTTTGTGATGCGGATATTCAAATAATCTGTCTCTCAGAACATTGGTTGGCAAGGGATGAATTCAATTCTGTCCGGTTGCTGACTTTGAACCAACCATAGCTTTCTGTAGGGTACGTAATAAAGGAGGTGATTCGGCCATTTTGCTCCAGAATAATATTGTTTTTAAAGAAGTGTTATCAGTAAAAGATTTATCTATTGAGAATGTTGTAGAGTTATGTTGCGTTTACTTACCTAACTATAAATTTTATATAATTTGTGTTTATAGGCCCCCTTCAGGGTGTTTTTTAACATTTTTGGATTTACTTGAAAACGTATTGAATAATTTAGGCTGTAGAAACGACATAATAATGGCTGGGGACTTTAATGTTCTTTTTGGAACAGATTCGCAAGAGTGTATTGACTTGTGCAGCTTAATGCAGTCTTTTGGACTGGCGCTGCTCATCAATGGCCCTACTAGGCACAATAATTGTCTCGATAATGTGTTTTCCAGTTTTAGTGAGGATGACTGCCTGGCTGAGATTGTCGAGACTGGCCTGTCAGGCCACAAGGGTCAAATTGTGAGTTTTCCAGCCTCTGAGGTCCATGAGGTGCATAAATCTGAGAGTGTCATATGCAGACCAATGACTAGTCTGGGTAGGTTACATTTTTTTCATTGCGTTTCTTCCCTATCATGACACTTTATTAAAGATGACAATATTTCTATAGAAAACAAGTTCTCAATGTTTATTCAGTGTCTGTCTGAAGCTTATGAACGGCGCTTTCCTCTCAAGACCCACAAAAGAAAGTCCGGAGAGTGTCATGACAGTGGATGGTTTAATGAGGACCTGAGGGCTCACCGTGACAAGGTAAGGATTTTGGCGTAGCTGTACAGCCAATACGGGACTGCTGAGCTGAATTCGGTTTTAATGGAAGAAAGAAAAGTGTATAAAAGGGCCATAAGATCTGCGAAAATTGGGGCTAATGACAACCTTATTAAAAATTCTTCTAACCCTACCAGAATCATGTGGCAAATCCTTAATAGCTACAGAGGGCAAAATAAAAATAAAAACGATGGTTCTGAGTGTGCTTTATTGCCAGATGATTTTAACAATTTTTTTACTAGTGTAGCTTTAGGTATCCAGAATAAAATTCCCCCGTCTGCTACTGACCCTGTTGATTACTTTTTTTTTTACTCAATTTACATTCAGTAAAATTACTTTTATAGAGGTCAGAGATGTAATTGTTAATCTTAAAAATAAAAAAGGCAAGGACCCCTTCGGATTTACCGTTGACCTTTTCAAGGGCATAAAAGATCTTATTATCTCACCCTTAGCTAATCTCATTAACCAATGTATTAAAGATTGCATTTTTCCTAGTATTCTTAAGCGTGCTACCGTTGTCCCAATTTTCAAAAATGGTGCTATAGAAGATGTATCCAATTACAGGCCAAATTTCTTTACTTCCTCTTGTCTCCAAGATATTTGAAAAGTGCAAGGCTGTAAGGATGGCTCATTATTTTGAATCAAACAATCTCTTCACTAATATTCAGTTTGGATTTCGGAAAAATCGTAGTACTTCTGCAGGAATTCTGAATCTTGCTTCAGCTGTATATAAAGCTTTTGAGGCGGGTGATGTGTTGGCAGCGGGGTGCTGCGGCCTTAGCAAGGCCTTTGACTGCGTCTCCCACGACATCCTTCTAAAAAAACTGGCGCATTATGGCTTCGGGATGGGGAGTGTCTCTCTCATTGGGAGTTTTCTTCAAGAACGTTGCCAGAGAGTGCGGGTGAATGGGGTGAAGTCGGCTGAGAGGGTTTTGAGTGTTGGGGTGCCTCAAGGATCTGTCCACTGTTATTTTTAATATACATAAATCACCAGCCAGGAAGTGCCCCAGATACACATTTTACCCTCTTTGCCGATGACACCACAGTCGCCTGCCAAGCAAGTACCTGTGATGTGGCCGTAGGGATGTCGTGTGAGGCGCTGTCGAGGGCTGAGCGGTGGTTTTCAGCCAATAGACTATTTCTCAATGCATCAAAGACGCAGAAAATGGTTTTCTCAGTACAAAACAGGTATGTGGAGGGCAGTGCTAATAATGTCAAATTCCTGGGTGTCTATCTCGACCCAGAATTGCACTGGAATGGCCATGTTGATGCCTGTATTTCTAAAATGAGTACCAATATATTTTTACTTAGGGGTCTAGCCAACTGTGTTTCCCCATCTGTGCTTAAGCAGGCATACTTTTCTTTATGTCACTGTCACCTATCCTATGCAGTCATTGTTTGGGGCCACAGCCCATGGGCCATAAAAGTCTTTGCTCTTCAGCGAAGAGCTATTAGAATAGTCGCCGGGCTCTCATACAGAGCAGACTGTAGGGCTGCTTTCATTGGTCTTGGGATATTGACTTTGCCATCTATCTATGTTATGGAAAATTTACTGTATATATTAAATCTCATATAGGCAGTTATCCCACTCATGAACAGGTCCATTCTTATAACACAAGAAATCGTGGAGATCTGGTGCCTGGATACCGTCGTTTGAATAGATGCAGAGATGGTCCTGGTTGCCTGGCAATAAATTTTTTAATGTGTTGCCGGACAATGTGAAAGGTTTACCTTTTGATCGGTTTAAGAAAGCCGTATGGGGTCTTTTGGTTGGCCGTGCTTTCTATAGCCTGGATAAATTCTTAAGTTGCCAATTTTAGTTTTAGTTATTGTATTGTAGTAGTTAATGTCAAATTTTAAAATGTCATTTTAATGTATTTTAACCTTATAATGCTGTCTTTTGTGACTAGTTAGTGGCATGTGCCTTATTTTTTACTGTTCTCTTGAAGATATATGTATTGTCAAGTGTATGATTCTTTTAATTATAAGATTTATTGTGATTTTGACTTGTGTAAGTACCATTGTAGAGGTAACACTAATAAAATATTTGTATTTGTATTTGTAACGTATTGGATAGAAGTGTCATTTTATAATCCCAGAAATGTTCAATAATGTTAGAGATGACTTTGAACAATGTCTCCATGGAGGTCGGTGGTGAGCATTTTCAACATCTAATAAACTGAAATAATTTGAAAGTGGATTCGCCAACATCATTTTTAAGCCTTATTTTCTCGAGAACTGCTCTTCAAAAATTAAAGAGTATTGTGGCATTGGAAAGGTCGTTAAATGTCATTTTAAAGATGTATAATATGATACCCGTTTCCATTTAAGGTTTTAAGTGTGAAAGTTATCTGGATTAAAGGATGAATCTGGCTGTAGCAATGACTATACCAAAAATATATGACCCCCTTGAAATTAAAGTTGGCTATTTCGAGCGTTTTTCTGTTTTCTACATCGTAAGATAGAAAATTTCGCTGGAAACTTTTCGGTGCATCATACATTGAACTAGAAGTTATTAAATGGGATGTGGTAGGTATGTGTAAAACACGATTATCCGAAAGAAAAGTCACGACTCTAACAATACTTCAGTAGAGAATCTTCGACAGGGATATCAAAGTTATAAGTGCGGTATGTTAATATATAAAAGAACTTTTGCAGCTTTTTAAAAAGTTCACCTCGATATTAGGTGGGACTAAGCTGGGCGATATATGAAATGCAGTAAGTTTACATATATGCTAAAACAAGCACTGCAGTCGATCACAAGATAGAGAAGCTTTATAATGACAAAGCCTTTGCACATCAAAAGAGCTTTTTTTCTAAAGTTGTTACGGGAAACTTCAATGTTAAGATAAGTAAATCAGTTCAAGTTCAAACAAGCTTACTGGTCGGTATAAAAAATTAATTCTTTAAATCATTTATCACCATAAATTGACCACTTTAATTAGCAGACTGTAATACTATAGGTAGGTGAGGTTGTATTCATAGGGTGTGAATTGAAACAGGTATTTTAGGTATTACGTACTTTAATAATGCAGAATTTAATTTGCATTAAATATGATTAATATATACAATGATTTCTAACTACTTTCAAGCATTCATCTTTTCATACATAAAACTAAATACTGTACATGAGGTTAACTATTCCTAAATGTCTAACAAAATTTCTTGATTATTTAAATCAAACATGAACTTTTCTCTTTACTGAATTTAATCAACTGACTGCCTCTCCGTTCACACTAAATACCATGTGATTTTACTTCTTCTACGATTCTCTCAACTTAACTTTGTCAGGGGTATAAGACTTCGAGCATTTGAGTCGAATCTCTAGTACAGGAACAGATTTGTCTAACTACAAATTGCAACCTCCATTTAACCATGAGTTATTGTATCGAGAAAATACGCTAATTCAGTGTTGAAGGGAACACAGAGTACAGCAGATATTTTCTAAATATCTGTGCAAACAAGTGAGAAAACGACTAAATATCTTGGCGTCAAACAGAGATACGACTGGGCAGATGATCTTGGCGCCAATTTCAAGCAGGGCAGCGATAAAGACTGATGCTTCACGTGTGAGTGTTTGCCAGGCACTAAAATCTAATTATTCCTACCGGCACGGACAGGGAGAACAGAGCGGGAAATTGCGCGGAGGCAGATGCATTTGAGAGGGTAGAAACATGTTCTTTCTTTATTTGGCATATTGTTCTTTACACAACATTAACGGAGATAAAATCATATTAAATTTAAACGTTTATAAACGATTTCGTTGAGTGATAGTGATAACTTTCTTTTCAGCAATTGTTTCATATAATAAAATCTCTTCTACCGACAATCCAGGTTCGAACTAAGGAGTATCTGAAATACAATGCTTTAGATGTACAAATTACTATTTGCCTGGGGTGAAATAAATATATTTGGGTTTGAATTATGACTCAATCATACTACGAACATACAGGGTGTTATCACTAAACTATACGGTGAAAACCGATAAGTTAATACACATGTTGGGGTGTTTCCACAACACTTACATCTGAACCTTAAACACTTTGAATTAAATTTCCTGTAGCCGTGAGAAAACAACACATTTTACAAAAACCAATCCAAGGCATGTGCATTTGGAAATATCCGGATGGCAGAAAGGAAAAATATGAACTAAGTTACTCTGTAACAATCAAAACATATGTCGAGATGTCAGTGTCCTTCCAAATCATCCAAACACTGGTAGTGATCATGGATCTCTGAGGAAATCTGCGCCATCAAATCGCAGTACAAGTAAATAACCTGGTCCAACTTAAAATATTTCCAAAGATGGAAGACGCATAGAAAAGAAAAGAAGGCTGCAAGAAAGCATAAGACTAAAATATCTTAGAGATAGAAAGCATCAATATAATGGCCGCGAAGATCACATAGAGCAAGAAAGATATGGACATAATACAGAAGGCAAAAAGGATCTAAATTAAGCCAGAGTACCATACGAATAATAGAATAAAAAAGAAGTACCATAAAGGCATGGATAAATAAAAAGGAATAAATAAGCAAGTATAAAAACAAAATTAGGACATATAATGTCAAACAAATTAGAAATATTATTGAATAAAATAGAAGCATGATATTATTAGGAGGAAAGGAGAAAAGATAGAATATTGGAAATTAACAATAATGAAAGTACAGCGGTCTTAACCAGAAAATATATAGCACTTTCTATTAAAAACTTATTATCCTCTGACGAAATGACAGATATAACAATAGGCGAAATTATAAAGGCACTAAAATAACTAAAAAAGAGAATGTCTGCAGAGAAAATTGCATCACGAACGAAATGATAAACATGACTGAGGTCAATGTTAAATGGTTGTCTCATGGAAGAAAAAATACTAATAATCTGGAAAAACGTAGACCAAAACTTTTTGATAAGTCTGATTCTGAAAAAGTTCATACTATAGATCAACTCCAGACAGCACAAAAATTTGTTGACTTGCATCAAGCAATTGACACAGAAGAGAATTGATCCAGTCTGGCCATTCTCAATGATCATCATGAGCACGTAATGGTAGGTCCAAAATTCATTGTAGATCTATGATAAACAGAACGAATATAACTGGAGAGGAGAATCCGTGAAGGTGATGCTATATCCCTAAAGTTTTTCCATTCCTATCTTGGATCTTACATTTTTTTTAATAAACTTTAACTGACACTACTTAAACCACCCTCGAGTCGTCGATGGTGTCATGACCAGTGACTTACTGGAAGCAATGCTGAAATATCTAAATAAAGTTTCTTTGGCCTTAACATGGGCTAATAAAAAAAAATCAAAGAAAAGAAAATCAGACCGCAGAGATGAGCAGAAGAATTGATTTAACCTTGGCAGCCTTTGGATACTCCCAGCGCATATTAAAAAATAAAGATACTCACATTAGCTTGAAGGGAAACGTTTACAAGGTCTGTATTCTTTACGGTGATAACTTATGGAGTCCCCAACGCGAAAACGTCTGAAAAACTGGGTGTTATAGAAAGAACCATAGAAAGAGCAATGATTTAATTAAGCCTTTGAGATATGGTATCAAATAAATAAGTAAGACAGAGAGCAACTCCAACAGATGTGATTGAAAGGAAGCAGATGAAGAGGGTTATCGGTATATCAGGCAAACTGTTGCAACAAATTGTAGTGGATTGGCGCAAGACAAGCGAATAAGCCAATATGAAGTATCTAACTTATCTTTCTTAGAACTGCGTCTGATTATTAATACATACTAGGATTTACTTTTTAAACTTAATTATTTATTAAACTTTGACCAATATTTGTCATGTAAGGAAAATGAGTGTAGTTTATTTCTGCTAGTTTTAGTAAATTATTTTGCAAAAAAAAATTGGGATATTTCCACTACTACAATTAAAAAGAACAGAATAAAACCTCTTAGAGATACAAAACATCAATATGGCCGAGAAGATCACATAGAGCAAAAAAGATATGGGCAAAAAAAACAGAAGGCAAAAAGGATCTAAATTAAGCCAAGACCATACGAATAATAGAACAAAGAAGGAAATGCAATAATGGCATGGATAATTAAAAAGAAGTAAATTTGCAAGTACAAAAACAAAATTAGGACATACAACATTAATCAAATTAAAAACAATATTGAGGAAAAGAGGACTATGATAGTATAAGGATCTCGACGAATACGGAGAAAAGCGAGAATATGGGAAGTTAGGAATGTTGAAGGTGCAATGGGCTTAAACAGAAAATGTATAGCATAAGCAACTTAACAATTCTACTAAAAACTCGTATTCAACCTCGATGCCAGAAGATCTCCTCCTGATAGAGAGAATTATATATAGGCTCTGCCAAAATGACAGCTATAACAATAAACAAAATTATAAAGGCATAAAACAATTAAAAAAGAGAAAGCCAAAGCGAAAATTGCTTTACGATTGAGATGATAAAAATGAATCAAGTCACTTTTAAGTCGTTGCCTGATGACAGAAAAAAAACTGATAATCTGAAAAAATGCAAAGGTAAAACTTCTTTCGACGATCAAGAGCGTCTTTACCCTAATAAATATAAAATTTCTCACCCTATAATAACAGGCTCATATTAATCTAATTGATAAGTATGAGTATACACTTTGTTGTGTGTACATCTATATATTTTATTCGCAGTTTTTATGGGTGATAATATAGTGGAGGACACAAACCCAATGTGAAAATTAAAGGATCATCAAAATTTAAGGAAGCCCAAAAACAGCGATCTTTTTCACTGGGAAGCAAGGAATTATCATAATCTGAGATAAATACCATTATATTTCGCATCAAGAACAACACAAATATTTCAAGCAATTCGACGACCAGCGAGATAACAAAACGTAAAGAATAACTAATCCAAAAACTATGAAAATGAGTCTGGTGCGAAATATGAAAATGATTGCGAACATGTTTTTACACCAACGAATTCTTGTAAAAGAACACCAACAAAAATAAGTAGCAAGGAAAATACTAGTAAAAATGTTGTAGTGCCTGTAGTCCAGAATATAAACAAGAGTCAAAGATCTGACACAAGTCAACCAGAGGAGAACTCTCAGAAAAGGCAATGTGATGGAAACCAATATAAAAAAATAGATATGCAGGGACCTGGCTTTCCGACAAACGGTTGTATTTCAGAAAAAAATAATATCTGACTTTTACCAAATTTTACAGGGAATATCAGAAATAGTAGATACAGAAAAAGAACAAAATCTAAACATACAAATTACACCTGAAGAACAAAATAAAATAAATAGGAGCCAAATTAAACTGAGCAGTATTTTTACACAATTAGTATTTAAAATGGGAGAAGTACAAAAGCAAAACATGACTCTACAATTTAAACTTCAACAAATAAACATTCAAGACGGACTTCATACAAAAGTACAGGATAAACAGGAAACATATGCAACAATGGTGAACAAATCGTCAACAGCAAAGGAAAGCACGGAAAACTTATCAAACCAAAACGAAGAGAAATGGGCAACACCAAAAACAATAAAAAAACACGATACTGTAATCAAAATCGACAATATAATCGATCCCAAAGAAGCCATGAAAACGCTAAAAAGCCAGATAAAATTAAAAGAAGTGGGGAAAGCTTTTAAGAACATAAGGCAAACAAAAACTGGAGCGATAGTTGTATAAAGCTTCGACAAAAATTAACAGGAAAAGTTAAAAAAAGCTGTAGGCAACAAAAATAATTTCATCTCATTGCTACAATCTTTCAATTTAAATGAAATAATTTTTGTAAATGCGAGAATAACAAAAACTTCAGGGTGATGTATTGATATAATTTTTGTAAACTGTGAATATAATATAAATAGTACGACTCTAGATACTGATATTTCTGATCATAGCGCGTAAGAGTTAACTCTTCATATTGAAAAACCCTACATAGAAATTAATTCTGTCTGACAATAAAACAAAATGTATGTGGTCGATATACCGTGATATAACAGGTAATGATGAGATTTTCTGGTATCAATAATTCCAGACTTGTTAAAATATATGAGCAAAAATATATTAAGTTGTAAAATATCGGAAAACAATCAGTCAATGTTTCTAAGACCAATATTTGCAAATGAGTTATGTGAAGTTTCAAAAAAAATTAAAAATAATCACAGCAGCGGAGCAGTTAAGATACCGACTAGTATTGCTAAAATGACAATTCCAGTAACAAAAGAAATATTAGCCTATATTATAAATAATTCATTCAGGCATGATATATTTTTCCAGATACACTCAACGTAGCGCTCATAAAACCATTATTGAAAAACGGCGATCCCCATTTATATGAAAATTATAGACCTATAATTATGTTACCGGCTTTTTCAAAATTGTTCGAGTTGGCCATATGTCAACAAATATTAAACTTTTTAAATAAATACAATATTTTAAATGCAAGTCAGCATGTTATGTACAGGGCAGATTCACACAAAGTGCAGTGGACTTAATCGAGAAAGGAAATCTAGCCATTGGTATTTGGTTGGATCTGTCTAAAGCATAGGACTATGTTAACCCAGAATTACTTTTGAAGAAATTGGAGAGGTACGGCGTCAGGGGAAATGCAGAGAGTCAAGATAACAAGAATGGGGCAAACAATTTTTTCAAATTCTGTGAACGACCTGTATTCCATAATAAATCGCCAAAACGAAGACATAACTTGTTATGCAGATGATACCAGTCTAATTACTGGGGCCAAAGATTTACCAGATGTAATATCAGACGGATCGTCATTATTTCGAAGGGCCAGTGAATGGTTTTATGAAAATAAATTATTGCTAAATAAAAATAAAACAAATATCTTGATCATTAGAACAAAACAATGCAATGTTGACAAGCCATTAACAGTAAACATTGGAGAAACAGATATTGACTTGGTTGAAGATACAAAGTTTTTAGGAATTCATTTGGATGAGTTTTTGAACTGGGCCACACATATACAGCACTTCACCCATTACCGGCAAAAGGTGCGTATACGCAACCTTTTAAAAATATTTTTTTGTTTTATTTAAAAGACAATTTTATTTAATAAGTCGCCGTGTTGCTCCTCAAGTGTCTAAACAATTTATCTGTATTTTTTCTAGTAAGAATTTGATATTTTTTTGGTATTTCATTTCAAACAAAAATGTGACATTTTATCGTATCGTGCACACCTCCAAATAAATATTTATTTCTGATACTAAATGATTTTTTTAAAATATTTATTCTTGCAATATACAAGTAAAATAGATCTATTTTGACAGCCACATATCTTTTTATTTGTAATTTCAAAAGGACATCAATAATGGGAAGTATTACATATGGGATGCGTATACACACCTTTGGCCGGTAACAATATCTGTATACGGTGTGCCAAACGTGATGTACTTTATTACGCTTGCTTCCCCTGCTGTTTTTATGGCCATTCTAGACAGATATATTGTATTCTGTAAACTTTGCTTGTGTGTTGCATTTTTTGAACACATTGTGAAAATGCTGAATCGATTGATGTTACTTATGTGCCGCCAGTCCCAGACGAAATGACCGATGAGGAGAATATCGATGAAAATATAATTGGGGAAGAAAGTGTGGATACAGATATTGCGGGAACGTATGAAATTCATGTAAACGGAGATAGTGACTTTGATTCAGAGGATGAACTGCCACTAAGCGCTTTTGTAAAACGTAAAAAGTCGAAACCTAAAGAAGCTCTCAAACCAACTACTGTGCCTAACTGGAAAAATACCGACTCAACTGCTTATTCCGCTGTTCCTGAAGCGTTCGATAATCAAAATATTGAAAATATAGTATCAGAACACGGTGGCAAATCACAACTTGATTTTTTTTTCTATTTTTTGACAAAGAAGTAATGGATAATATTTTAAAATTTTCAAACACGTATGCATCCCAAAACATTCGCCACGACTTTGAACTTACCGAAGTAGATCTAAAGAAATTTCTTGGTATACTTATACTATCTGGATATTATAAATTGCCACAAACTGACATGTACTGGTCGAAAGATGAAGACAAGGAGGTGCGTATTGTAAGAGAAAGTATGAGTCGTAATAAGTTCAGATCAATAAAACAGAACATTCATTTATCGGACAATACTTTGCTAAATAAAGTAGACAAATTTGCCAAGCTTACGCCCATGTTTGACATCATCAACACTAATTTGTTGGAATATTTTCACAACATCTTGCAATAGATGAAGAAATGGTCCCATATTTTGGTCGGCACTCGTGCAAAATGTTTATTCGTGGAAAACCGGTGAGATTTGGTTTCAAGCTATGGTGCCTTTGTTCCGATACTGGGTACCTATTCCAATTTATTCCATATGGTGGAAAGAAAAGACAACTGAATGCAAGGGTCCATTAGGATCAAGAGTTGTATTAGAGCTTCTGTCTATTGTAAAAAATCCACAACAACACAAAATATATTTTGACAATTTTTTCACATTATATTCCCTTTTCGAAAGCTTAGAGGAAAAAGGATTCTTTGCGACTGGCACGGTAAGAGACGACCGCACTGCTAAATGTCCACTTGAAGACAACACAATTATGTCAAAAATGGTGAGAGGCTCTTTCACTTCTGCTTTTGACCCAAACCTGAAAGTTCTTGCTACTGGGTGGAATGACAATTCTGTTGTAACTGTTATGACGAATTTCTGTAATGTTTGACCGCTTATACATGCTAAACGTTACAATCGCAAGGAGCGAAAACAAACTCTTATCGATCAACCAAATCTCGTTCACCAATACAACCAACAAATGGGTGGGGTAGATCTCCACGATAATGGTATTGCCAACTATCGTATTGGTATAAGAGGTAAAAAGTGGTGGTGGCCATTGTTTACAAATGTCGTTGATAGTATGATGGTAAACAGTTGGAAAATCTTCAACATCGCGAATGAAGCTAAAGTTTCTCAAATTGAATTTCGTTCGAGTTTGGCATTGTCTTTGCTCAAATACAACGGGGAAGCAAAAAACAGCAATGAAGCTTCCAACTCAGCAAAATATAACTCATCTTATGGAAGACCCTCTAAATCTGCTTTACCAAGTGGCATAAAGTTTGACAATATCGGGCATATTATAATTAGAGAGGCAAATAGTGCAAGAAAGAAATGCCGATTTTGTAAAAACAATACCATTTATCTGTGTAAAAAATGTAACGTGCATCTGCATCCTGATTGCTTCGAAAGTTTTCATATAAAAGTCAATTTATTTTATAATTATTTTAACTGTTTTCAGCCAAAGGTGCGTATACGCACCCATGTTTTTTTTCATATATATAACATATATATATTTTTTTTATATAAAAATTGTTCTTAATCTATGTATTTTTAATATGCTTTAAGACAAAAATCCTCAAAAATATAATTTTAACTTCTCTTGGCCAGTAATGGGTTAATGCAAAAGCTCAATTCGATTTGTTATGGAACTAGGGTTGACTAGACTTTCCCTGACAAAAAGGAGTCCAAATTATATGCGTATAAGATTTTTTAATAATTTGCCTAATGACATTAAATGTGTAAATAACCTTAAAATATTTAAAATTAGAATAAAATCAGCTTTAATCGAATTGGAACCATACAGTATAAATGATTTGTTTGGACAGTAGTACGGCGGTTAGTCAAACCAACCTTGCATTTTTGAGTAGAGCATTGAGATTTGGCACAGTTGTCGCATATATCCATACATAACTTTTAAGAAGTGAAACCAAGTTTGCAGACACGGGAGAGCAGCGGTATGGCGGGTTGCATACCTGCCAGGGACAATTTTGAGAAAATCGCTAAACGAGCACACCCGACCTCTTCTATAGGTGAGTATCACTCAAAAATTTTACAGGAGATGTTCTGGAATGTAACTGGAGTATGTACCAGCCGCGTGGTGGTAGATTGCTTACCCTCAGGCGCAGAAACTATTGCAATCGATTTTGTAGTGTTAAGCTAGGGATTTTTGTGAGCGACTCCATTTTCACAAACAAAATATAAATAATGGAATGGACCCATACACGTTCTTAAATCGGTATGCTCATAAATATAATAATATCAAAATAGTTAACTTTAGGTTACCTCGGTTGTAAGGTGGATAGAAAACTAAAAGATTAAGAAAAGTCATATTTATTACAAACAGACAGTTTAACAGCATCATTTAAAGCGTTTAGCATTAATTCCATATCGTTATTAAATGGATAATATTATTCATTGTACTAGATGTAATCACGGAATGTAATATTACTAAATCTATTAGCTGCATCAGAAATTAAAGTAATAAATATCAGACTTTGGCACTTTTTTTGGTATTAATCAAGGTTCTTAGGGCATGGGCAACAACAAAACTCATAGCAAAGGACTTTAGATTTGGCGCAGCTGCATTTCCCAGCGCATTTATTTTTATATTTACATGACACCGGCGTTTATTTGCAAGCCTCTTGTGCTGTAGGCTTAGTTCTATAGAGCAGTATCCATCCTTCCGAGCCGGCTTTCCAGCCGCACACTGACGGTGATGGCTGGTTCCGGAGAGAAGAGATCGATTGTCTGGCCTTCTACTCCTCGTATGAAGTCCTCAGAATTAAGCAGCATTTCCTTAAAGCCGTTGGAGTTTACATACCCATTACTCACTCTTTCCTTAAGCAATTTGTCGGCATGACTGCGGGCAAGATCAGCCAACAGAAATGCAGGTGCATCTTCACTGCATTCCTTTTCAGTATTTATTTGCTTGTTCACTTGTTCAAGTGCAACGTCTCGTGCTTTAGCTAACTGCTCCGATTTCTTGCCCAGACTTGAGTAAGTTTTGTCGGACAGTTGTTGTGGTACCATACGCCGAGCTTACCCTGCCAACCCGGGAGTGCGATTAAAATTTTAGTGTCTAGTTTCTTGGTTGCAGCGACTTCTATCGCATTTCTAGCTTCTGTGAAAGTCAGTCTATGAGTTGGATTGACTCTTGGCCCGTGCTTGCCACAAAAGGTTCCTTACATCTCGTCATTAGCTGATTTCACCTCCTCGAGAGTTCCCCGTGTAGCTAACTTGATGGATGGCTCGATATTTTCTTGACCACCAATCTGAATATCTCTCTAAGTTCTAGCGAGCTTGGTTGAATCGCAAGGTACGAAGCAGCACTTGTGACATTTGGGAGGATTGGTTCTTAAATTATGCTCAATGCGAAGGCCCGCATCTACCGCATCCGCGTTGGCATTACGCCGAATATTCCCTAGTTTCTGGTAAGCTTTTAGGTTCCTACCCAGGGTAGCAATTATTGCTGCATCTATCTTTGCTGGCTTGTCTAGTGACGGATCGATGAGGTCCTCTCCCTGCTAAGATTTCTAATACAGTATACAGAGTATACTGGTGCGCTCCCGCCGTCCGTCGTGACTCTCTGACAGGCGTTGCCAGGGGCGGGATGAGGCGAGTCAAATCCTAGGAACATCTGCCGTGATATTGTCTGTAAAACAGGGACATCTCAGCCACATGTCTGCGGTGTTCCAGAGTATCCAGATTCCGGGTCAACTCCGGTCGCCGCTGAGACATACATCTCGCTTCTGAATGAAATCAAGCAGCTTTAGGCTGTGCTTTGGTGCGGCACTCCAGATGTGTGAGCAATATCCTAATAAGCACGGTCTTATTTGCGCTTTGTAGAGCAAGAGCAACTGCTGCGGTGTATACAGTTTTTTATTGCGAAATAGCGCACCAAGCTTCTGGGAGGCTGATTTTGCGATGTTAGAAACGTGATCATGCCAGGACTTATTGCTGGTGACCTAGACATCAGCAGTCCGATTGACGAGGATGAAGGAATGGTCGATCCTGCCATAATGATGTCAGGGCCCGCCGTATTGGCCCTCTTGGTAAACGTGGCTGCTTGAGTCTTTGCTGCATTGAACTGGACCAAGTTTCCGTCGCCCCAAATTTTAACTTTCTCCAGGTCTTGATTAATTGTTGTAATCTGCTCCTGTCTGCGGTGATAAGTCTCAGTCGCTGGTAAAGGTTTTTCTGATCTAAATTTGGAGACAAGGGTACTTACCTTACAGTAGAAAATTGGGAGCCTTCAGGGCAGACTGCACCTCCTTGCATGGTTGTCGCTTATACTAAACTAAAGTTTAATTTTAATTAAAACTATTGCTATA
>MU188137.1:40902-56472 GCA_016904865.1 Pissodes strobi | reverse complement strand
GGGGGGGGGGGGGGGGTCTAAGTTAACGTTTGGGTCCTTTTGAGGGTTGGTACAGATAATTGCTATGCACAGCAAGCTTAAACCTAGCACAGGCTAGCGCAACCATTTTGAGAGCTAGCATACCCCTACAGTTGAATATATAGGGGATGGGGTGAATTTTTGCCCCTCAGCTAATGTTTTTCCGTCAAATTGCTAGCACAGCAAGCTTAGACCTAGCATAGGCCAGCACAAACATTTTAAGAGCTAGCACACCCCTACAGTTTAATATATAGGGGATGGGGTGAGTTTTTGCTGGTCGCCCCTCAGCTGATATTTTTCCATCAAATTGTTAGCACAGGAAGCTTAGATCTAGTACAGGCTAGCACAATTATTTTGGGAACTAGTACATTTCAAGATGGTTGTTTGGTTAAAAGGATACATTTACATCATTCCACCGTAAAAATAACATTTTCAAAAGCATATACAGGGTGGTAAAAAAAATATATATTTCTTTAAATGTCTCCGTTATTTAGCGTCGGACGAAAAATTGCATAAAAAACTTTCTATTCCAAATTGAAATTAGGAGGTGTATCATCAACTTCAATACATTTTCTCCGCGAGAAAGTTCGAAAAACGACGTTTTTTGAAGAAAATGAAGGACATACTTTTTTTTATTACGACGACTCAAGTATAGGTTAAACGCCATCAAAATACATATTTTTGGTAACAAGTATTTTTGTCGTATCCCTTGTAGCTTTCGAGTTATGATTTTGCTCGCTTTGGGGCCGCTATCTCAAAAGCAAAGAATATTGTTCTTTTTTTATCGTAAAGAACTTTTTTGTTTGTCTTTGTGTCCTCTATCTAAAATCAAAATTTGAAGTCGGAAGAAAATAATGGAAAAAAGCAGGTACTGGTCAAAATAAAGGTAAGGTCGATATGAAAATACGGTTTTGTCCGTTTTGCCGATATTCGTATATTTAATACCGGAACCTACCGGTTAAAAACCGCTCGATTTAGGTTCCATTCAGGGGTTATAATTTAGGGGGCAAATGGAAAATATTGATATTTTTTAAATTTCGATATGGATTAATTAAGGTTCCTCTGGGCTCCTACCACGAAACATAATCAGCGGTAGGTTCCTGACGAAGTTGACTTCGAACTCAGGACTGTCCCTAACCCTCTAACCCAAATTTCAGCCCTCCCGGCCTAACGATAACAAACTTAACTATTTAGGAGCCCCTGTAGGACACTTAGAGACTTGATTTTTTTTTGGGTGGTTCCGGCCGTTCCCCTTTTTTCCTATCCGATTACGGACCCGCTAGTTTAAAATATTTACAACGAAAACCGGTGAGAGCCGCATTTCCGATAGGTTCCAAATTCGAAAAAACCGTCCCCTAAATATAAAAATACGCCCGGAAGCGTTTTTCTTCGAACTAATATTTAGGGGTCGAAAACGACGGCTTTCCATTTTTGAAAAGTTTGGGCACCCGTAAGTATAAACCGCGGATCGAAAATCGCAGATATTGCTCTTTAAGCCTCGCTCGTGAGGTGAATAATTTTAGGTTCGTTAACTTGCCCCCTCCCCCCGACAAAATGCTAGCACAGGACCTTGAGATCTAGCACAACCTAGAACAATTTGTTTTAGAGCATAGTAATAAGGATATCCTCTAATTTATTCGGGGGGTTAACGCTAGCCTCCCCATCTTTTTAATTGCAATACTGGCTAGCACAGCTTTTTTGGACCCAGCACAATGCAGCACAACTAGAAAAAATGCTAACACAACTACATGTTTGAAAATAATAGGCCTAAGCACACTCCTATAACAATTCTTTACCAACACTCAAAAGAACCCAACTTGACCTTCCCCCCCTCCCCGCATTTGTGGTCTATTATTTTCAAAAATGTAGTTGTGCTAGCCAGTATTGCAATTAATAAAGGTGCGGGGGTGCTAGCTTTAACCTAGCCCCTCCCCCCGCATAAATTAGAGGATATCCTTATTATTATGAGTGTGCTAGCTCTAAAACAAATTGTGCTAGGTTGTGCTAGTTCTCAAGTCCCTGTGCTAGCGTTTTGGAGAAAAAAATCAAAGCGGGGGGAGGGGGGACAGGTTAACGGATCTAATAATTTTTGGGTCTCTTTCCAAGAATATAATTTTTCGACCTCGTCCGTCTAATACCGCGGAACCTATTTGTGGTAGGTTCCCGCTTAGGTCAGATTCGAACTCGCAGTCGTGGAAAACCACACCAATCCAAATTTCAGCCGAATATCTCCAAGGCCATTATTTCCGTTTAAATTGCTCTGGTCCGAACTACTACACCGACGTCATCGATTTCGGCCGAAAAAAAACTTTTCTTTCTGGAACGTGCCCGGTAGGTTCCACGGGTCCCTAATGGTCAGATTCGGTGTTTTTGATCTCGAAATCCCTCGAGTACCAATTAGGCCAAATCGCAGCTCACGTTTGATTTAACCAAACTGATTGTGCTAGGTCTAAGCTTGCTGTTTTAACGGACCTCGACGGCGTTCTGTAATTAAGTTGAATCTACCGATACATGAACAGCGCTCCAATCTTATGGATGAGCTATTTGTGTCGATACTTGATACATATTGGTTTTTACTGACATAACCTAAAAATTTAGGAGTCACTAAAAAATTTATATTTGAAAAAATTCCGAATATTTTGTTAATTTTATGTAATTATGAGACAATTATTAATTATAATTACTTATTTAAATAAGAGTAGTGGAAAGCAACATTTTCTATATACTTTTCCATGGCCACCACATACATTGTTTTTGTGCTTTCTGCATTCAAATTTTTATAATACTTTCGTTTTCAGAATCACTATACTACATTATGATAGCTTTACCGTTTATTATTATTTTAAATGATCAGTAACAAAAGAATTTTTTTTAGATTATTCGCGATCCACACGGTCTCGTTCGACAATCACCATTGACCACAACGCCAACGGATCCACATTAATCAGCTGATTTCATTGACTTTTGAAAATCAGATTCAAATCGATTTGATTTGACAGACAAATAATTTTCTTGGCGAAATATTTCGAGTAAACATAGAACTTCGCGCCAAACATTCCCCCATGTTGTGGGTGTTAATGATGGAGTGTCTAAGGTTTCATCCAATTTTATTTTCTTTTTGCAAAAATTAGCACCAAACAACCAATAAAACAAACAAGCAAATCTAATCAAACTTTTTAAATCGAGTTAATGCCCATGCGCATTTCCAATTTTCCAATTCGATTTCGATTCAGTCCCCGTTTTCGTGTAAGTCAAGTTCATTTAAATCCCGATACAATCCCAGGAAAAGGTGAATCGACCTTGAGACTGAAAACTATTTGAAACCCTGTTTTCATTGGAAATTTCAATACCAATGCAGTATTCAAAACGATTTCAAAACTCCATGAAAACGGGATAATTATTATGTCAATGGAGTATACTTTACTTGGATGAAGGGCCACTGTGGGCACTTCTCCAGATACACAAGGATTAGTGCTTGGCAGTAGAGGTATTTCCATGAATCACCTCAGTCAAACAACTTTGGGAATATAGGTTAATCTCAATTTATTTATTCATGTTAATATGCAACACATGCCAAAAGAAAGTGATACAAAAGCATATTAAAATTCAAGAGCTCAATTCATTGAGCTAAATAATAAAATTGTTAATAATATTTATCACTCCATCATTTATTCATTCAACTAATTCATATATATCATTCCTTGCATCACAGGCACAGTAAACAATATCCATATATGTGACACACTGGATGTCAATCAGCCAGAGATATGTGAGATCCTTACCCATCTATGGACTACTGAGGATAGACAGCTGGTTAAGAACACAGCAAAATGACACACACAGTAGCCTGATCCTGACATTTTGGACTTGGAGAATGGCCCATAGATTCGTTTTAAGATTGGAGAAAGACTTACACCAAACAAGAACCTATTATGGCTATACAATTTGTAAAAATGATGTAAAAATATTCATTTTGGAATGGGGATCTTGTAGCATGCCATTATGGTATTATACGGTAATGCGACTTTGTAAATTCGGGTAATATATATTCATCTATCTATCTAGAAATATTGATTTCTCAACTTTTCTTTGGTGGTTATTAAAACAGGTGTTGAGGTACTTCTCACCCTTGTAAACATATGGTATTTGTTTTGCAATAAAGATTATTTATTTATTTGGAGTGAAAAATGCTGCCAAACCAACAAAGACAGGTAATCTTCAGATATATCTAATATAATAATTATTGTAGGTAACAGACACTGATACATATTTATAGAATGAACATTATTAGCAGGTTCAATTTTACATTATTCATTGGTTTATGCCTTCGGAGGTAAAATATAAGCCACTCTAGTTGAATAGGGTCTGCTGACACATTGTAGCGATTTTGCGAATTTCCTTTTTTTCACTGGCAAAGGGGTGTTCTATAGAGTAATTTAAGCCAAAAAAATCGGAGTATCCCACACTTGATCCGAGAAAACGCCCCCAAAGTTCAAACTTTATGGTTAAATTGACCTAGAACGGCGAACTTCACTACTACTTTTCAGGGTGTAACATGAAAATAAGGAAATTTTAGCTACCGACGCCAAAGCTGCCAAAAGTTGTACATATTTGTATTAGGGGAGGTGCATTAAGTCAAGTAAATATAATATATTTAATTTGTGCCTATTCCATTTACTATTTTTTATCATTCTACTAATATGTCACTTTGTGCATGGCCCTCCGCTCGCCCTAGGGGCACAACCAAACAAAACTCACTCAAAGTAAAAGTTTTTTTCTTGATTTTGGATTAGTTTTGTTTTGTTGCGACCCCAGAGCGCCAACATTCTTAAATAGTAAACAAACCCTGCAATACAAATATCACTTTCATTACATGCATTGCCCTCTGCTCACTCTGGGAATAAAATAAGAGAAAGTAATGTAAGAAATAAATGCACACTGATTTTACGAATGGATTATTAATCCATTCATAAAATCCATACACATTTGCATTCATCAACTAAATAAATTGTGCACCATTTTTTCTAATGAATTTTGCTAACGAAACTACAATAAATGTCTTAATAAATTCTTAAAAATGTCAGTTTTGGCTATTGTGACAAATGACAGTAACAAGGAGGATATTTAAAAGTGAAATTTAATTTTATTTAATGGGGCTACGAGTCGCTTTGAGTTAGGACAGGAGAAAACGGAGGCCTCTTGTTTTACACAAATGTCTCCTAGTTAATATTTTCACCCGTGATCCCGTGAATTTATTTTCAGGTGTGTATTGATTGCCTATATCTCTAGTGCCTTTGTGAAGTGGTGTTGGAAATTTGTGTCAAAACTCGAGCTTTGGGGGCTTTTTTCAGACTCAAATGTGGTGGATCCTCAGATTTTTTTTGGCTTAATCTACTATATAGGACACTCCCTTTTTAGTGAAAAAAGAAAATTTGCTAAATCGACATAACCTATATGTCACCAGACCCCTTGGATATACATTATCTCTTACATAATAACATATATTATTTATTTTTAAATTATATATGCTGGGTGTTCCTACTATTGCCAAAAAAAACATCCACAGGCCCTTTTAAAGTTGCCAATAATAATCAACATAAAATATTTAATAATAGGTAGACAGAAAATATCATTATTAGCTATCTTTCTTTGACATATTAGTTAAAAGGACGATATCTAAAAGACAACCGATTTGCACCAGAATCTGGCCCATTATAAGTATTTTAAAAGAGAATGCGGTAACATGATAAGGCAAAATGATTGCCAGATATGCACTGATCACGGAACCACCAGGATTGATTTAACAAATATCGAGTTTGAAACTACTTACAGCTCTATGTTTCTTAAGAGATTGAAAAGACATTCCTTGCATCTTGAATGGATTTTTGTACCTTTAAGGAGTTTAAGAAAATTAATAAGTGTTTCGTAACAAGCCAAGAATCAAGAACAAGGTTAAAGTTGTCAGTAAGTAAATGTCAAATGTCAGTTCACAGTTGTCAGTTCATCACGTCAGTTCAGTCTGTTTTCTACAAGAGTCTAGGTCTCCTACTAAATTTTCGATGCGAAACCGTGCATGCGCAATAGCGAAACAAGAATAATAGGTATTATTATGGCTTTACATGGCTCTTCGCTCGCTACGGGGACGCAATCAACAAGAACTAACCCAAGGCTAACCCAAAATTAAAAAAAGTAAATTAATATAAAACAAACATAACCTTAAAAAAAGGTAAACACGTCTGTCGCGACCGACGGGAATCAAACCCACAGCGCAGAAATGACAAGCAGAACCTCTATCTACTACAGCCCACCGATATGGAGATCGGTGCTACCAATTTAGGGTAGCCCGGGGTGAACTGAACAGATCTATCAAATCGATACCCCTCTGCAGCCGCAAAGACCCTGGTTATTTTTATGATCATTTAGCACCATTTCGGGGAAGCTGTCAGTGCTGTCACGTGTCAATATTGTCGTTCAAAATTCATATTTTTGTTTGTATTATTTAAATGATTTTAAGGATTAGTACAAATTATCTAAAGAAGGAAAATGAACAATTTAATAATCTTTGATCCCGAGTGAAATACTGCTTATAGCGTACTTCTTTCTTGTGTACGTTCGTCCGTTCGTTTTAAACAATGATCTGAACTGATCCGTTCAGTTCTATTCACCCTTTAGAAATATTAAAACGAAAGTGGCTTACATCACATGAAGGAATTTCGCTAGAACGTGGACATGGATAATTCCCATGATACAATAACAGGAAATAGGGATGTTATTGAATCATGAATAATCCCGATACATTCTCGATATTACGCATGCACGGTTTCGCATCGAAAATTTAGTCGGAGCCAGATGTTTTGTCTCTTGTCTGCAATGTAGCCAACTTAAATTTTAAAATCGATAGAACCAATAACCAGTAGTAAAACATCGATAGCAGCAACTTGAAAAAATCAGTTAGATTTGAAAGATAGAAGCGGAATAGGTACAGAATTGAATTAAAAACATCGACTTCCGCTTTGTTCTCGGTTGTCAACACCCGTCGGGTAGCGGCTCTTTCATCCATCGACATACTGGGTGGCGGGTGGCAATCGTCCGAGATGTGGCTAATTTTAGCGCAGGAACCATTACTGTTGCGAATTATTTCACTTTTCGCATGGCCCTCCGCTCGCTTCGCTCGCTACGGGGACTCAAGAAACGGAAGCTAACCAGGTGCTAACCCAAGACATAACCAAAATCAAGAAAAAAACTGTTTAGAAACAAAAATTGAAAAAAAAATTTAAAAAAAAAACACCCGGGCCGTCCGGGTGAGAACCAACCATATAATCCTCTCCACCACGAGAGCTCTTGCGACAAACCGACTGCATCGCGAAGACATGGCGGCGTATTTCATAATTGACAGCATCGCGGGTTCAAGCGCTAAATAAAGTTAGCTGCTTTTATCGTTCGGAGATAGTGTTTTATCTCCCGACGGAACGGACGTCCTAGCTAGCCAGCGCTGTCTATCCAATATCCTAGTCAGGAGAAATCCCCATTCACATGAGTCTAATTCAGCCGTGCATTTTTTTAGAAGTGTTAAAACTCTGAATCTCCAGGAGTATATACTCGACATACTAGATATTTTATCGAATAAGGCTGCCGATCCAACAAGATCCGCGAGGAAACCGCAGCTCTAATTAAACCTAGACGGTGGACGTACTGGGAAGTTGCCCCGCAGCTGCTAGCAGCGCAAACTGCCTCCTTTTTGTAAGGAAGTCGAATTTCAAGTTCAAGATATACTAAAAATTTGAACAAAAAATACAATAAAAATTTAAATAAAAAGTCACAATAAGTATGTAATAATATAGAAATTAGCACCAAACAAAAACAATTTATTACGATTAAGAACATGCTTCTGTCCAGAGTTTTTAAATCTCACTGGTTTAATCCAACCACGATACAACTGTATCGTGAATCCAACCAGATAAATCTTCTTAATATTATAATATTCACAGTCGAGGTGCTGACATTGTTGTTAGCCACAGTCGCATCGAGAGAACCAGTCGCGGAGAATCAGATGACCAGATGAGTTAACACGGCCTTCCTGACAATGGGGCGTCATCGCACCTACTTTCTTACTATGATTGATACTGTGAAAATAAAACAAAACCAAAACCACAATAAACAGATTGCAACCAAATGTCAATTAGTCATGTGATTCTGGAAAGGGTAAAGCCTGACCTTAAAAATTATTATTTGGCATTTCATTGAGTTAAGGGTTCCCATAGCCTAAAACTCTTTCAAGTGATTTTTGCTTAGGCAAAAATTTGGGAATCATATTGGCCAAAATTGTAATTTAATTTTAGCCTGAATATAATATCAGGGATCTTATATAACCCTAAAATTGTTTTTGGGGATCTGTACCTAAATTGTATGTCAAGGACCTTGTTTACCTCGTCTAAACCTGTTCATTTTGCGATCTTATTTACTTAGCCCAATCTTGCAAATTTTGGGACTTCTGCCTGAGCTTAATCAGGAACTTTATTTATCTAGTCCAAACTTGTATATTTGGGGAACTTATTTCATTGCCCAATTATACTTTGAGGATTTTTAATATAGCTTGGCATAGCATAGCCTGCTGAACCAGGGACCTTATAAAAGAAAAAACAAAACCAATCTATGCCTGCCAAGCAAAAACTTTCAAGCACAGCCTGTCATAACAGGTACCTTCTCTTATAAAGTCCAAACCCACATTTAGGGAACTTGAGTACATACCATTTAATTTTCAGGCTAAGCGCGCAATTGCTCGTGCGCGGCTGCAGTAGTCTTGCCATGGCTACCGGCTCGTCGTAACGCATATCGTTCATTGGGCAAACAAGGCAGTACTTCAAAAGGACCTTAAGACTTTTTCAATTTTCCTTCATATTCCAATTGAGTGTTTTTTAGAACCCCTTTCTTGCCAACAATATACGGCACTGCTTTAACTCGCTTCGCATTGAAATTATTTGTCGCTTGTTCAGTGATTATCTGCAATCGTTTGTTTACTTGCTGGATCACCTCTGTATCGACGGCACTTCCATGAAATGGTATGTCAATTAACAGCTGATGAATCAAGCGCTTATTTTCGACAAACATTAAAATCGATGGGTGGTACCATCGTACCAATTTGATTTATTGAGAGTAACTTTAAAATCAACTTTGATGTCAGGAAGTACTCGTGTCAAATTGTTCTCTTAGAATGGTTCCCATGTCATTAAATAATGTGCGAATTACGTGTTCTACTTGCTATAAGTTAACTATGTTGAGATTTGGAACCTTCGGCAAAATGCACTACAACGGTGTTTTATCCACCACACCGAAACAGAATTATTGCACTCGGCGCTTTAATCATCTCCTGATGATGCTAACATGCTTAGCGAAACGCGCGTCGAGTGCAATAATTCTGTTTCGGTTTTGTGGATAAAACACCGTTTTATTGCTATAAGTTCTTAAGACCTTCCTCAATAGTTTTTTTGCAGGACACACCACATCGTCGATATAAACAAGCGCAACATTGTCTTTTAGCGAACCCCGCGCTTTATCAGTCGCACTGCGATAGCATAATGAAGAGTTTACAAAACCAAACTGCTTTGATTATGTTACTTGCAGTCTCTTCGATTTCAATCGGATTCTATATCCAGCGTACAAAAATACGCAACTTTCGCAAGAGCGTCAAGTTAAAGTTGAATTCCCGGTAAAAGATAGTTCATGGTAGGTGGTAGCATTTTATAATAATATATAAAATGGTGGTAGTACACAACTGTTTACAGCTCGAAAATCAACACACATTCATGTTTCGGCATTTATTTTCTTCACCAAAACAATTTGGGTAACGTAAGCAGATTCACTATTCGTAAATTATTCCATCTCAAAGTTATTATTTTATAATCTGTTTGACGCATCTTTCCCCATATGGCCTTGAACGACGGAGCGTTATCTGTAATTTTTTGTTTGTTTCTGCAGGCGGTATTTGTACTTGTCCGTACCCTATTATTGTTTACACAGCATCGCTTAATCGCTCGACCAATCCTGACAAATACCAAATCATTTTAGTCGAAAAAATGCAAAAAAAATACTTAGTGGGTCGTATACAGTATCGACACCAATTCGTATTTACTATTATTTTATGCACTTGATGTGCTGCAGCAACCCGGTTGCTGCAGCATATCAAGTGCTATAATAGCCTCTATGTCACCTCCGAGAATGGATCGATTTTGGACAATTAAAAAGTTAATTTCAAGGGTTATTGTCGGTGTAAGCATTATGGCATTAAAGCGAGCAAAGGGTTTTATAATCCGCTTTTCCATTCCAGTTAAAAAATGAATGTCTGACTAAAGTTTTAAAGAGTTAAATTTGTTGCCAGCTTTTCATGTAATATCGAGATATCCGCATCAGTGTCTAGTAAATATGACATTGAAGTCACCTTAATAAGAGTATAGTCACAGGGATCGGTCGTGTTTTTGTTCTTTTTTATTGCTTTTGATTCATAAAGTTCTCTTTTTGAAGTGAAACTTCTTTAGCGAGGGTAGTGAGTTAGAAAAAATGAAAAAATCAAATGAAGCGGAAACCAAAGTGAAACACCACTTTATTTAAGCATGTTCCATTCAGAGGGCTAAAATTTTAGGACATGTAGCCGGGATAAAATGAGGATCCTGGACGAAAACTGGACCCCGTACGCCGTGGGAGAAGACAAAAGTAAAATAATTAATTTCGGGAGAACGGGAAGAGCTACGAGGTGGAAATTTTTATGGTAAGTGCGCCTCATGGGGGAGCTACCTTTGGCCATATGGACGGACTGGTACTCTAATTTAAGGGGGATTTTGGAAAAAGACCGTTGTCTCTGTAACGGAGCCTCGGATTGAAAACCTGACAAGAGATGACCCCGTATCGGGGTCGTCAGTGGAAGGAGGAATTATAACCCAACCCCCCACCCCCTCGGATAGGTACGCAAACATTTTCGAAAATATGGGAAAAAATTAACATAAACGTAAAACTTTTGTGTTACTGAGGGCCGTTTGATTTTTTGTCATACTTGTGGGAACTAATTCTAGCATAGATGTATTGACTTGTCTGACCCTATGCGCCACTGCAATCCCTATATGGGTTTTCATATACCACCTATTTTTTTTTTTAGGGCGATTTGGTTTCTAGTTTTTATTACCGTTGTTATTTTTTGTATTATTTTGTGAGTTTGTTCTATTATAGAACTTAAATATTGCTTTTGAGAAAACAGAGTTTATTAAATTTTTTGCCAAGTTATTTGTGAGTAGCGCTCTTTTGCTTTTTTGTATTGACTGTGGTCTAAATTCGATATCCGAGAGTTGAATAATGAATAGCTCTCTCCGCCAAACCTATGATTACAGATTTCCTTTGCGCGATCGTGTGGTGTGAGTTGTAGTTCATTACGTATAATGAATCAAACAAGAAACCGATATAAATAAGCGATAAATTTAAGAAACATATCGATATATCCAATATATCGATTACCGTTATCATTCCTAGTTATGTTATGTTGAATATACAATAAAATGGCGGAAAAATAGTTGTTTGTTGTTTTTCGATTTCAATTGTCGTATACGTTTATGTTTATATAAAGTTTTTATGTAATGTGGTAAATCATTAGAATAGCTTATACGTCTCAAAGATGTATATAAAACAGGTAGGCTATCATCATGTCATGCTGTAAATTCATAAAATATGTCAGTAAACTCTTCTTATTATTGAACTTATTTTTTTTTCACAGGTGATTATTCAAGGTTTTAAGAGCTATCGCGATCAGACTGTTGTAGAACCTTTTGATAAGCGGCATAACGTAGTTGTTGGAAGAAATGGTTCAGGAAAAAGCAACTTTTTCTATGGTAAGATAAGATGATACCTACTACATATTTTATTCCAATTATTTGCCTGCTGATAGAATTAATTTCTTGGCTATTAAGCAATAAGGGAAGAGACATCTAGTGAACATGATCATATTGTAATTATTCAGCAACCATATAAATTGTTCTCAACTACAGGCTTTCATAAATATTGGCGTGCCTGCAAGAGATCATAAGTGTTGTGAACACATTCAAGCTGGAATGGAACCCCATTGTGCGTTTTATCGACAACACAATTCAATAAACCGAGTTATTAACGTCAGTACAAAGAATTTACATATGACAAGAATCTAGTACAAGGGTGTACAATATAGTTTGCTAAGACCAAAGATTACACCAATTCCATAAATAAAATCTTAGATCAGTTATAAAGCTGGATTTATAGTTTCCGGAAAGTAAGAAGTAAGCACTAAGCCATAATCGATAAGAAGTAAAACGTAAGCAGTAACAAACATTTGATTCATAGTTTCCATAAGACTTTGTTTCCTATTTTTGTCATTTGCCAAATTCAGGATTATGGTAAATATCGAGGGGCGGCTCACTGGCCAAAATTTGTACATCGATTTCGGAAATCGCAGGGATTTCGAGAAGGATTTCCGATATGATTTCGGGATTTCGAAAGGATTTCGGATAGGATTTCGAGATTTCGAATGGATTTCCGATGGATTTCGCGATTTCCAAATGATTTCGAAAGGATTTCGCGGGATTTCAAAAGAAAATTTACAGCTATTTCGGGAGTGAGTCGCTTCGCGTAAAAGCAAAGAGACAAAGAAAGTACACAATAAAATGCACTTTCTAAGTTGGCCTTCTGATTTATTTTGCAAAAAATCTCATTAATTCGGTTTTTGTTTTTTTTGGCCACCAAAAATAAAGAACAGACATATTTAAAACTTAGTTATTCTTGGGTTATGATTTAAAGCGAGGTTTATATCTTTATTTTTTTTTTGCAACATCTTTTTATCTCAAACCATATCAAATAAATAGGTCCAAAAAATATAACCTTTCGTCATCATCTTTAGGCCAATTGTATTGATTCAAGTTAAGCGTTAAAAACTTTACAACCCAAGTTGTCTCATTTATCTCAAGCACTCGTCCAATGTACCATGGGTCATAGATAACTGCATAGTAGTGTTCCATTTTACTTTAAACTTTATTTTCTTTTGAAACATCAAAATGACTTTCTGTAGCATCTGAGAAGCTTTCTTCTTCAAATTCACTCTCAACGGGAATTTCAGTTTATGTATCTGTTTCACTCTCGGAATTACCCTTGGAATTACCTTTTTGAAAAACTTCTTTTCGATTTTTCTTCAACACAGAACACAAAGGCTTTTCAGGTTTTCCCCCCATAGTTTTACATCTTAATAATCGGTCATTTGATAGGCGGCCTTTTTTCGTTAATAACCACGTTAAGGTACTTTTTTACAATAACGTTATCTTTAACATTTAATTTTAAAAGAGAAGTTGTAACAGTCTCTGATTTGTATTTTTTACTATGATATTTAATGTTAATGTCCTTAAATATTTTATGTCGCTTTCTATTTCCAGCTCATCTTGAGAATTTAAAAACTTGTTCGGACATTATATCTGGATTAATACTAGGTTCTTCAATTTAAAATTCTAATATCTCTGGAATGGAGTGGATTGTATGGCACTTTTACTAAATTATCCAGAAACATGTATACTTATCTAGCTTTTTGGCATCAGCTATTGCATTTTTTGTTTGTCATCTATAGTACTTCTTAAAACATTTATCGCTGAAATTCTGTTGTATTTGTCCCTAGCTTTTTGTTTTCTTCTCTAGGAAATATAAATTTGGAAATATAGTATGTCGTCTATGGATCAAATTCAGTAGGTCAAAATTTCCCATGGTTGCAAAACATGCTTGCCATGGAACGAGTTCATCGAAAAAAAGGTTTCACAGGTTGGCTACTACACAGCCAAGGTAAAAATAATTCTGGACAGTCTCTACATTTTTCAATTAATACCAAAAATGAATGTGCATTTAGTTCGATGCAAACATATGTTTGTGGTGTTATCTAGCTTTTGGAAACTGGAAGAGTATGGTGATTTTTAACCCATGCTCTCCATAGCCTAAGAAACAGCACAGAATACCAAATTTTATAAATTCTTTCAATAACACAAGCTTTTATCCAGAAATGAGTCCAAAATATATCTAACTATTTTAAGTAACTGTGCCGAGAACTGTGCAGTCCATTCTGTTGCTTCCACATCACCTACACGCTTTATTGTAGGTAAAACTATCGCCGATATTGGAAAATTCGTAGATTTTGGGATGCTCATCACGAATCTGCAGTCAATTCGGGCGACGTTTCGTTTTCAAGGGATTCATCTTCAGAGTTAAAAACAATATTTTCACGATTAATATGACATTCTGGTAGATTTTGGAATTCTCTACTACTATGAAGTCAATTCGATTGGGCGACGTTTCGTTCTCGAGATATTCATCCTCAAAGTTCAAAACCGTTTTGTCACGGTTTTCCCTTCTTTTAACCAACACATTTGAATCACTTTATACGTTTAAATACTTGATAAAGTGCTTAAAGTGTGTTGGGTTTTAATTAAGACAAGGGAAAATTAGGGGAAAAACAGTTTTCAAACTTGAGGATGAATATCTCGAGAACGAAACGTTACCCGATCGAACTGACTTCAGATTCGTGATGAGCATCCCAAAATCTACCAAGATGCCCAATTTCGACAAGATCGGCGATAATTTCAGTAGCTGGAAAATTTAAGATCTATTTTTTCAGAAAAACCCACAAAGTAACATTGGATTCATGATCTACGACCCAAAACTAGCGGGTATTCAAAAAATATCCGAAAAAAACTGTCAACACGCTAATACCAATACTTATAACAACAAAAAATTAAGAAATCATTTTTATATTATCAGAAGACAAAAAGCAAAAAATGTTGTTCAAGAATTTCGACGCGATACCACTATGGATTTCGAGAAATCCATTTGGATTTCGAATAGGATTTCGTGATTTCGAAAGGATTTCGGATGTGATTTCGAGATTTCGAAAGGATTTCGGATAGGATTTCGGGATTTCGAATCGATTTCCGATGGATTTCTCGATTTCCGAAGGATTTCGAAATGATTTCGAAAGGATTTCGCGGGATTTCGGGAGAAAATGTACAGCGATTTCGGGAGTGAGCCGCCCCTCGGTAAATATTATGTTCTCCTTCCCCTATCTTCCCCTCCACATTTTGTGAATCTCTTCAAATATTATAAAATACCATAAATTTAGGAAACTAATAATTATTAACATTCTACCTACCTACATACTACATACCAGTGGAACACAATGCAGAAGCAATTGCCTCACAAGAGTCCCAAGCATTGCTTCTTTTATTACTATCTATATAATCCTTTAATGTAACAAATAATGTTTATTAAAATATTGTCTTCTTGGTATTCTGTCAGTAAAAAAATACACAGAAATAAAATGTAAACAAACAAAAATCAAAAATGCCGGCAGCCGACGAGCATGCATTCAGGTTAAATATCGTATTACGCCTGTGCACTATCGCCCGATAGAAGCCGAAGTCGACCGAATCGATAACGTAAGCCGTAAGAAATGGAATTGAACCATTTCTTATGCTAGTTTTACACTGACAATTTAAATTGATCAATTTATTTGCA
>MU188137.1:5449-35902 GCA_016904865.1 Pissodes strobi | reverse complement strand
CCATTTAATTGAATGTCTAATATGTTAAGTGCCCTTTGTTTTTTTTTCGTCAATATTACCAGCTTGGGAATATCCGTGGAAGTAATTTCTCTGTTTTGAGATTGGTACAGATCTACTCATACATGATGAATTGCCAAATTACATGACCAATCAGCAATTGTATAATCTTGAATACTTTATACGAACACTGGATAAGTTTTGTGATCACCAGAAGAATAATTCTTTACAGACAGAAGGATCTTGTAACATTATTGTTCTTGTGGGGGATAAGTATGTAGCCAAAATTAGGTAGTATATCCCTAAGACCTAAGGAGTATGATGGATAAGATTTTTTTAAAAAAATTATGGGACACTACAAGTTTTGCATCAGTCTTTGCACTTTATAAGCCAAAAAAAATGGAATTATAATGATATTTTTTATATACGCCATAAAAATGTCAATATGCATATGAGTTCCATTGCTTTATATTTGGCTTTAAGTTTGTAGATTTTGGAATAATTTTCTAGCAAATTAATCCGTAAGATCCTTTTAAAACTAAAAAGCTTGGGTTAGTCCCCTTTGATCTTGCAAGGTTTACTGTCCACTAATAAATATCAAATAAGACATTCAATAAGAATAACTTCTGTATGCATAACAATATCGATTTATGTGAAAAATCGTTTTATATACTTTAATTGGGAGCAATTTTAGGAAATAATTTTTTAAAGAAAGTAATATCTGGTCTCTATTTTCTTTCAACAATCCTATCTCTAGCTGCTCTACGTTTTTGCCCTTAGCTCTTGGAATTTGAAGGATGAGTTGGTCGGTATAGATATCATGTCTTGAATGAAACAAACGGTATATATCAAACTAGCAAACTCTAGCAAACATCTATGAAAACGATTAATGCAACCTAGTGAACGGCATTGAAGACGTTCGCCAATGCTTTTATAATTTAGTATTGTTTTGCAATAATTTACATACCATTTTTTTTTAGTGAGAACCTAACCTAAAGTTGAATGTTGCTTAAATTTTTGCTCCTACCAAATTTGATTTTTTTAAAGTAAATATATCATAAGAAAAGAAGTTTTCAAATTCTCCCAGCAAAGTAAAGTATAAAATTACTGTACAAATAATTGTCACCTCATAAACTGTCCAAATTCGTTTTATTTAAGTGAAAAGAAAACATCGCGTGCATGCAGTGTATTTCATAACCTTAAAACATGACAAACAAAAATAAATCCTACAAATGCAGTTTAATCTGTATTTTAAAGGAAGATAAATCCAGCAGCTCCTTTTTTGGGTACCCATGTGATGTATGTAGAAGAATTATTTGTCAAGAATGTAACAAAACACAGGCCCAAGAAATCCGAGTCATTCCAAGTCAAAGCCGCATCTTGGTGCTTATGTGTCCCGAATGCTTGACAGATTTTAAGTCATTCCCAAGAGTTCTTCAGCAGGTGGATGCTTTGAAAATGGTAGTAGCTTCACTCCAAAATAGAATCGCACAATTTGAAGTGAGATTTAATGAAAAGTCAAATCAGAAGGATTGTGACTGCAAAATACAAATATTGAAGACAAGACTCCAAAGCTAGACACCAAGATAAGCATAAAACAACCTGATAATGATGCTGTTTCTAGCCAAGAAGTTGTTCTATGGTTTAAAGAACAACTGAAAAGCAATCTGCTGTTATAAGTGCAAAAATGGACTCAATAGCAGATGCTATAAAATTACAGTCTACACAGATAACTAGATATAGCAATATCAACGATGGAGTAGGAAAAATGAGTGAAACCACCCTAACCACTCAGGAACAAACCACCAAAGGCAGATATAACACTACAAAACAAAGTAGTTTTCAAATTTTTTCTTCACCAAACCAAATACATACCGATAATCATAAACAACAGTCAGGTGCTAAGCCAAAAACTGTACAAGGACACATACAACAAGAGATGGAAAACAAGCAAAGATACATTATGACTAACGTCACTAACTTAACAAATGAGAATATCACATCTGATTTTGGATATGCCAGTGCCCAAACCGGTAAAAAGAATGTCCTACCAACAACACCCAAACCAACAATGAATACATTTTTTGGAGCCCGCACAGAGAGGCTTAAAATAACTGCTATGGAGAGTCGCAGACATATCTTTGTCTCCAGACTTAACCCAAATACAACTAGTGAACAACTACAACAACACCTTCGTAGCAAAAATATTAGTGTTTTGTACCTTAAAAAGATAGACACCAATCTTCGGACATGGCTGCTTTCAGACTGCAAGTACCTTTCTCTTAAATGAAAAAAGTGTTTGACCCTATGAATTGGCCCATGTATACGATACTGAGACCCTATAGACGACCAAGCTCAAGAGAGCCAAATTTCATGAATCAAGCCCCAATGGAGTCCAGAAATATGTAAATTTTCAAGACCACAAGGATAGAGAAGGTACTAATAAGGATGCCTATTTGGATTTATTCTATGTAAATATAAGATCCATTAGAAAGAAAACAGGTGAAATTGAATCTTGTTTGTCTGGAAATATGACTAACATTCTATGCTTTACCGAACACTTTTTATTAGAGCCTGAATTGGCATTGCTCAAAATAAACAATTATCTGATAGGATCATATTTCTGCAGAAATAGCTGCTATAGAAATTATGTCATTGGGATGCCTTATTATAACAATATACAGACCACCAAGTGGCAACATACATGTTTGTCTTGAAACATTGTCAGTATTACTTTCTTCAATTGATAGGGATTTCCACATTATTATTAATGGTGACTTTAATACTCATTTTAATCTTAGAACTACAAATGCAAATGATTTACTTGATTTAATGAGGGGTTTTGGTTTTGAGGAACAGGTGTTTGCACCAACTTATAAAACAAACACTATTGACAACGTGTTCACGTATTCATTACCCAAAAAGGGAAACCTAGATGACCTAAATAACTTCAGACCTATAGCATTAATACCTGTGTTATCAAAGGTGTTTGAGGTTATTTTAAGGGAGCAGCTATATAATTACTTTGAGTCGAACAATCTTTTTGATGAATGTCAATTTGGGTTCAGAATGGGAAAGTCAACTACCCAGGCTCTACTGAGGATGGTGGATGGCATAGTCGGGTCCTTTGAGAGGGGACAGTATGTAGAGGTTGTATATTGTGACCTCTCAAAGGCATTCGATTGTATTTCACATGAAATTCTATTAGAAAAGATGCCTCATTATAACATAAGTCAATGTGCAATTCATTTGCTACAAAACTATTTATCAAATCGTTACTAGTCAACTTTCTTTAAAACTTTCTCTTCCAGAAAAAGGCTAGAGTCTGGGGTACCACAAGGATCACTCTTAGCCCCGTTACTTTTCTTAATCTACGTAAATGACATAAGGACCTCAATAAGCCTATTTGCTGATGGTACAGCTCTTATAAATAGTCATGTGGACCTAGATTCTCTTATAAATAAAATAAATGACAGCTTACCACATTTACAAAAATGGTTTAATGCAAATAAGCTGGTTCTCAATGATGAAAAAACAGTTAAATTAACGTTCTCACTCAAACACCTAAATCACGTCCAAATAGAAAGAGGTAAAATTCCTTGGCATCTACCTTGATCCTCTCCTCTCCTTTGAAAAGCAAATAAATTATTTGGCAGATAAGTTGACGAGAACAATTTACTTACTAAGGAACTTGAAACACCTTGTCCCTTTTTCGTTGCTAGTCCAAACATTCCATGGATTATTCCAGTCCGTTGCATGCTATGCAATCCTAGCCTGGGACCACTCTTGTCATGCAGAAAGAATACTTAAATTACAAAGAAGGGCATTAAGGGTGATATGTGGGATGGGATATAGGGAGGATGTGAAGGAAAAATACACTGAGCTAAATATATTGACAATACCATCAAGATTTATTTCTGAGTCATTAGTTTATGCATGCCAAAATTCAAACAATTTTCAAACAAATAGTTGTTCCCATAATTATCCTACAAGATATCATAATGGCATAAGAGCAGACTTTTTAAGGCTCCAAAAATCGTGCTCAGCAACAAATTATTATTGTATAAAATATTTTAATGTACTTCAGAATGATATTAAAGAACTTTCTATAAATCAATTCAAAAAAACTATCAAAGATTTATTAATTAAAAAAACATTCTACAATATCCATGATTTTAAACTTTAGGGTTCTAATAAAGGTTCTCTCTTTCTGTAATTATTATGTGTTCGTTTTTAGTTTGTTCTTATACCATGTCCTGACGTGTGTAAAACTCCTTTGTTTAAACACAAATAAATAATTTGAATTTGATTTTAGCGACCTATGGCGCAAAGAAAACAATGTACAAACAAATTTATCCTCGTTAAAAGAGGATCTCGCAAAGGCTGATCAGCAGCTACGATCTATGGTTGGAAAACCGATTTTAAATGGTAGAGACAGTATTAGAAAAGTGCTGGATACTTTTATATGTAAGTATTAAGTTAATAGTAGGTAGCATAAGTAATGTGTCTTGTGAATTTCATCAATGATTATTTAGATCAAGAAGCCTTTGTTACCTTTGGTAATATTAGATAGCGAAGCAGGATTTAAATAACTTGAACCTATGAAGTATAATTAGATTTTGCTTACCCCAACACAAGTTTAGGAATTAATTTTCCTTCCTGACGATAAAATTGTCAAATTGTGATAAAAATAACTCGCTTGTGACTTTTAAACAAAAATTCATCTGCTTAGTGAATCGTTGTATTAGCGTAAACGGTTTAGGGTTAGCTCTCAGTAACTGTCAGTTTATTTGTAATGTAATTTAGTTAACGAACTATTGCTAATGCTACCTTTACGTAATCCTTGTAATTTATTGCATAATAAGTATTTTTCTATTATCACAGGAGGAAAACGATATTCGTCTGATATAAAGATGTTATCAAATTTATTAAAATTGGGGCAAGTCACATTTAACTTTTAAGAAAAAATATATGACACCTTACTTCTTATTAATTACTAATAATTATATGTCAGTATGTATTGAAAAACACCAAATATTGTAAAACTAAAAAATGTTCCTGGGCTTTTAATAAAATATTTGAATTAAACAAAAAAAGAGTTTACTTCAATTATATAAATATATGACCTAAAGCACAGTTGTAGAGATGGCAACTGTTCCACTAGAAACAGAAGCCATGATACACATAAGATAGTTTTAGAGAAGTGAGGATACAGATTGGTTAAGTAGCACACGGAATTATTTTGAATTTACTCATGTCTTATCATTTTTAGCTCGTGGAGGTAAAGAAGCAGATATAGCCAAAGCATATTACGGCCCAGTGATAGAAAATTTCGAATGTGAAAAGAGCATCTACATAGCTGTGGAGGTAACCGCTGGTAATAGGTTGTTTCACCACGTCATCGATAACGATAAGGTCGGTACCATGATCCTAAAGGAAATGAACAGGCAAAAATTGCCAGGAGAAGTTACGTTCATGCCATTGAACAGATTGAATGTGAGAGAGCAAGACTATCCTAATGATTCGGTAAGTAATAGTAATGGGGCTACAAAGTATTCTTAACTTGTTTAAATTTTCACAACAATGCCAAAAATATTCTGACCTATTTAAGACGAACGCAGGCTGTCCGATATATACGTCCACCTACTAATGCCCAGTTTCATAAAGTATGGATAACTTTATTCTTCAAATGTTTCCTATGACAACGATTGTTAATACAATTGTAACCATAGAAATTATAGGCTTCATAATTTTATACACTAGATATCTGGTATTTCAGAAACCGAGCATTACTGATTTGTGTCTTCGAAAGACGTCTATTCTTGTGTTGTGCCAATATGTATTTTAAATATCACAATATATCTGGTATTGAATTTTGTCATTATATATAAAAATTCTACTCCTCATACCAAGTTCTAAGATTTTTGAAATATTGCTAGTTCAAAATTGTCTTTGCTTTTACCAAAGCTCAGCGGAATCACTTTGAATTCAATTTCTTGCATTTGGTTTTGGTCAGCTTGTCAAATTTACTTCAGTTCGAAAGTCGAAAGAAAGATTCTTTTTGTTTGTCCGAAGTTTGAGGTAAAGCAATAGTTTGTAAATATGTTCTAGCTCTTGCAGATTGTCAGGTTGACAATCTGCAAGAGCTTTTTATTGTTTTTACTGTTTTATTGTATTTGCTAACCATTTTCATTTTTAGTTTTTTGCTTTTCTTGAAAACGATATCCGACTAGATATCGAATCGAGGAAATTAGGTACACATTTCATTAGGGTCACTAAACTTGCACTTGTGCAGTTTACATCCTTGAGCCTGGGCCGAAGTGGTTCTATAACAATTCAAACCAAATTTAATTATTTGTGGAGCCAAAGGCAATCAATTCCAGGGTAAAGCAATAGTTTATCGGAAAATAAAATGTGGTAAATGTTTAGAATCCGTATTTATTTACATTGTTCGCACAATACAAAAAAATAGCGATAGTACAGAGGAGTTCCGTCTTCACTCTTAGTGTGGCCTTGGCCAGGAGCACGAAATTTTTGAGAATTTGTATAAACCGGCACCTGGACCGGGTGGGATTTCTCATGCACAAATGCTAATCACGCTTTTGTCTCTCACAAAGAGAGCTGAGCGCATACTGTCGGGTTTAAAGGGGAGTGAATCATGCAGAGAATAGATATTGGTTCTCCAAATTAGAGAATCAGGATCAATTTAACACAAGAGATGCTGGCATAAGCCTGAGCATCTCAATATACAGGCTCTGTGTTAGTCAAGTCAAGTCAAAAATAGCTTTATTGTTTAATAACCTAAAATTGTTAACAAAGCCTAGGTACAAAAAAATATCATTAAAACATACGAGTACATACATTTAAAAGATTTTAAAAAGAGTTACAACTAATAAAGCACAAAACACAAATTTGTCATATTCATACATGGAATACCTAAAGTACTTAATACTAAATACTAGTCAATAGAAATAAAAGACAAAATATCACATTAAAAGCCAAACATATTATACATATAAAGGGACAAAATTAAACCCAAAACATCCAAAAGACATATACTTAATATTTCAGTCAAAAACAGTCTCATAAAATTCTTCCAAGGTAAAATATGCTCCAGGTGCCAAAATCTTCTTTACTGTTTACTTGAATTTTTTTAGGCAATTAATCCTCTTAACCTCTATGGACAGATGGTTAAAAAGCTTTCTGTCCTCATAAAAAAAACACTTCTTAACAAATTGATAATGTGATATTGGAAGATTGAATGAAAAAGGATGTGGGGTTGGATATGGTCCATTCTGGTTAAGTTAATTCCTATATTTAAAAAAAATGAAAGTTACCGTCTCTAGATTGAATAACGAGCAAAGAGTTAATATTCCACACTGGCGAAATAAACCATGGCAGGAATCATAAACTTTTGCAGCACAAAGATAACGAATTGCCCTCTTTTGGAGTAAAAACAATGAGGTAAATAAATATTGAGAGCATGCACCCCAAAATGGAACACCGCAGCGAAGATGAGGTTAGATAACATTTTTGGCCATGGCAAAACCCAGATGTTTCTTATTATTTTAAGGGCATAATACCCAGAGGAAGTTTTACATACATACCCCAGATATGTGATCCTCAAATCTTGAGGAACTGACAATGGTTAGGCCTGGAAATCTGTTAAATTCAAGAACGGGAGTGGTAAAGCATCCATACAAATACCCTGAACAACACATCTAAAATATAAAATGCTTGTTTTCGATGTATTAAAACATAGAAAATTGGAATTATACCAATTCTTCACCCTTAACATACCATGAGAGATAATCCTCCACATCCACAAGATAGTTGTGTCATCCGCAAACATCGTAAAGGTTCCTTTCATTGGAATTTGTGGTAGATCGTTGACGTATAGTAGAAACAGTAAAGGAACGAGAACAACGCCCTGCGAAACACCAGCACCAACATTCCCTTTTTGAGATTCTTCATTGTTAAATCACACTATCTGTACTCGATCACATAAGTAGGACTCAAACCACTGCAAGCATGTGCCTCTAAAAGTGTTACTAAGAAGAATCCGTGTGTAAGGTTTTTAACAAGCTTCCCAACTAATTAAAGGTTGAGACTGATTTTAAATGTTTTATAAAGTCCGTTTTAAACATTATTATGAATATAGAATAAATGAATGTTTAGAACAAAATTTTTGGCTGTATGTAACGTACTGGGTAATTGTATTATTATTTTATTTTTTTGTATAACGTATTAAGTGATTATCTTGTATCTGTATGTAATTGTAATTGAAGGTAGTAGGTTTGTTTTAAACTAATGTTTCTATTTACTGACGCCACATCATTCAGTTGTGTTTGCAAATTATTTGTGATTTTGTAAACAGCGCCAAGCATACGCATTTTTCCTCGACTATGTGCACGAACCAATAAGGTCGCATCCCGAGCCAATGTGACGGTTCCGATAGTCATTTTTAAGAACCATCATTGTAATGACGTTTTCCTTCGTACTTCATCGCTTCTCAGGTTCAGTCCAATGTTGAAATCCGTAACCGATATTCGGCCTGCGACTTTGCTGGGGAAAAAAACCCTCTCCTTTCAGATGCAATTAGCTCATCGCATCCCATATTCTTATTTTACAATAGCTACAATATATAAAAATAAGGACATGCTAATGTAGAACTACCAACATCAATGCATAAGAATAGAAAAATGTGGAACTTTCTTCCTCACCAATTCTGGAAGTGTCATACTCTTAAATCTTTTAGAAATGCAGTAAAGATGATGCTGACTGAGATATTATATTATATCATGAAAGTTTTACGAGAATACGGTTGAATTGTCGAAATATCTGTATTACTTGAAATGTTTTTTGACATTTATTTATTATATCAATTCTTACAACAGGGTCATTAGCCTAAATGGGTTCCTAAGCAGTACACAGTACTGGTCTCGGAACAAAATATACAATAAATACATCAAAAATCACAATTACATCACAAATATAGTCAGGTATCAGATAAAAGCAACAACACCAAATTACACTGTCCTACACATATTTAGAAGTCTCAGCCACCCAGTCTACTCACTTTCTTATAATATTGCGTTATTTGTTCCTTAAACCTATTTACATTTGTGCTTTGTGATACATTCGTAGGCAATGAATTATACGTTTTAATACATTTACTTATTGGGTTATTGAGTCCTATATTGGTTCTCACATTATGCGCATATATATTATTTTGGTTACATGTACAGTAGTTATGAATCTGGTTCACAAAGTTAGTTTCAATATTGCATTTCTGTCTGCCTTTTTAAAATTTTATAAACAAGCTTACTCTGTTCTATCTTTAAAACATATTCCAACTTCAGTATATCAGTGCTTCCATATACTCAAACTCAAATTTATTAGCATACAATACATCTTGTTTACAATTGAAATTTAAATCATCACCTAAAACATTAAAGTATACTAATAATATTTACCAATACAATGGATTTTAAAAAATCTGTGTGTGTTGGTTATCTACCTATTCTAGTTAATTTCTTCTTATATTTAAAGTTACATCTTATCTTATAAATAACATTTTTGTACTTTTTTGTATTTAATATGTAAATATTGTAACATATCAATCCAAACATACCCACAAGAAAACAAACAGTCTAAAAACCTAAGCAAAAGTTACTTTCCAATATCCACTGACCTATTTTGTGTTTGACAACTTTAAATGGTTTATTCCTAATGGAGTCAGGCCATATATTGTAAACTGTAGGACCAGTATAACTAATATGCCTCTGAGTTGCAGAATTTCTGGAGAATGTCAATGTGAGATTTTGGTTTTTTGCATTACGAGTATTTTGATTATGCGTTATTTTTTGTCTGTAATACTGAGTATTAAGCATAAAGTGGATTACAGTCTTGATGTATAACTGATCCAATGTCAACAGTTTACTTTCCTGAAAGAGTAGATTCGTGGAAAATCCTTTATGCTTAAACATCATGATCTTTATAATGTATTTTTGAGCTATAAAGAGGTTAGAATTTGTTATTTTGCTTGCACTGCCCCATATTATTAATCCATAATTTATAATTGATTCAACCAATGAATAATAAACTATTCTCAACATTTTAAGGGTCAAAATATTTCTAAGCTCATGAGTTTTCTAATTTTTTTTGTGACATAGTCGACATGTGTCTTCCAGTTAAGATTTTCATCTAGAAAAATACCTAAGTATTTTATTTATTACCCTCTCAATTTTGTCAGTACAGGCACACTGCACTACATCCGAACAGCTAGGGTTGTGAATCCTAAGAGTCTGCACACTAGGTAGAGTTCTCGCAGTTAACCCAATGTGATGAACTTTGTCTTTTCAATGTTAAGTGACAATAGGCTGTGATCCAACCAACATTTGATTTTTGCAATAGCAGCTTCTGCATTCCTCACCACAACTTCCCAGGATTCACCCTGCACTATTATTGCAGTATCGTTAGCAAAACAAAACACTGTACCTTCACTGTTGCCAAGAATAGACAAAATATCATTTATGTAGATATTGAATAAGAGTGGACCCAGAACTGTCCCCTATCGAACACCACAAACCACCGCTAGAGACTCACTTACAGTATCTCCAATTTTAACGCGTTGTGTTCTATCTTTTAAGTAGCTTTCTATTAATTTATACGCAATACCTCTAATACCTAATTTATAGAGTATCTGCAGTAGTATGTGATGTGCCACAGTGTCGAATGCCTTCTTTAGATCCAGAAAAATTCCCAAAACTCTTTTTCCATCATCCAAGCCCCTAAGGATCAACTCTGTGACTGCACTTCTTTTTAAATGCATACTGATTCCTGTAAAGTAAGTTCTTATCATCAAGGAAAGACTGTAGTTTGACTTTTATGCATTTTTCAACTAATTTACTGATTGTACTTATTAAAGCAATTGGTCTATAATTTGAAGGTAGTTCCCTATTACCACTTTTAAGGACTGGGACTATATTTGCTTTTTTTAGAACTTTCAGAAAGACTCCTGTACCAAGAATACAATACAATACTAGATCAGTTGGTGTTCTATAATCAAGTTGAAATAAAATTTTCACTACTCTATTTTGAAGTCTTTGTATTTTACTAAACAAAGTTGTTCCGCAGGTACCCCATATTGGAATTAGGTATCTAAATATTGACAAAATATAGATTTGACACAGTGAAGATCTATGTAGGAACTGTCTACACCTATACAAAGCGCCTATCTATCATAGGTACAATTTTATTTTCTATATGTTCAAAATGACCTTCCCAGTCTAGTTTCTCATCCAATATGAGGCCCAGATATTTTGCACTCTGGACTCTCTCAATATCATCCCCCCCAATGTTTATTTCTATGTTGGGACATTTTAAATTTTTCTGTGAGAATATAATATGTGGTTTTTTTGTATTAATTTTTAATTTTTTTTGTATTAAGCCAGTCGAGGTATTTTTGTACGGCATTATTGATGGTAATTTTTAATCTTGTTAAATCTGTGTCCTTGTAAACTATTGCCATATCATCCGCGAACATGAAATATCTACCCACAATTCCCGACAGCGCCATACTTCGTACATGCAAGGCATAGAGCAATCGACCCAGAATTGAGCCTTGTGGTACTCCACAATTTAGCAACTCTTTAGAACTAGACGTGTTAGTTATTACAGTGTATTATACTCTATTTTTAAGGTATGTGGCAAGAAATGCAAGAGCTTTGCCTCTAATGCCCATTCATTCTATTTTATTTAAGAGAACTGTGTGGTCCACCACATCAAATGCCTTGCGCAAATCTATCAACAATGTTACAGTATAATTTTTATCATCGACTGCGGTTGAGATGAAATTGACAAAGTCCATTGTTGCACTCAAGGTGCTACTGTATTCTTGAAAACCATACTGATATTCATCATGTTCAATATATCGTGATACAAATGAACTCACGCGTTTCTTGTAGGCCAATTCAACAATTTTTGACAAAGTTGATATTACTTATGTGGTCCGGTTATATGTATTGGCGTAACTCTACCAACCTTCAGGGCCAGGGAGTCGGGAAATTTGCCCTCGGAAAATGCTTTATTTATTAGTTTAACCAATATTGGTATGATTTTTTCCTTAAGGGTCAGCATATCTTTGGTATTTATATTATCATAGCCGGCTGAGGACTTACTGTTTAAGTTGTTTATTATCTGTGAGATTTCTAGATTATCTGTTTCACTTAGAAACATAGATTCAATCACATCGATCTCCCTGAACTCGGCAGAACCACCCAACTGTAAACTATCAATGCTACGAACTATTTCACTACCGATATTAACAACGTATTCATTAAACACATTTGAAATTTTATTTCTTTCATCCACGGAAACACCCTGACACTCAATATAAGCTATTTCAGAATTTTTGTCTTTTTTTCCCTTAACTAACTCATTTACAAATCTCCACTGCCTCCTCTGATCTGTACCAGTTCGTTCCCATTTCTCTTGAAAATATTTTTTCTTAAGTTCTTTACGTTTATTTTCTACTATGTTCTTCTGATGAGAAACGGCAGCGGCAATCTGTCGACTATCTGGATATTTTGCCTTTTGTTTATACAATTTATCACGTATCTTCATTAATTCTATATTCTCTGTTTATCCAATCATTGTGTTCCCTATATTTTATACTATATTTATGAGATACACTACTTTTACTTTTCTGGATTACTTCAATAAGTTTATCAGATGATCGATAACCTGGGTTGACGAGTTCTTACTAAATTCATGCAAAAACCTATTTTGATTTAAGACAGTGCTTTGGGATCTTATCTTATTATATTTTACAGAGGGGGACCTTTGATACATTTATTTTCAATATTCTATGGTCTGACATACTACTATCACAACAATCCATATCACAGTTAACATCTCCATTTGTCAATACATGATCGATAATAGATACAGTAACTCTTGTGGCATAAAGTTGATCAATCTTACTACATATGTGAAAGCCATTAAGGGTTACAATGTTTTTGCATTCATTGACCTCTGGGAGGCTTTGTCTTAATAAATTAATATTTATATCTCCAACAAGTAATGTTTTTTGTTTTAAGTTACCTAGTATATTTGCTAGTTCCAAAAGGAACTCGTCATAAGGATATGATGAAGGCCTGTACAGGCCACATATTTTTATGCTCTGCTCAAGAAGGTCAATGCTTACAAAGTTATATTTTAATTTAGAACCTGAAATGCTACTTATCCTATGCTTAATGGTTACTCTAACATAAAGGGACGTTCCTCCACCTCTTGTATCTCTACATGAGTGATATTCATAATAACCATCAATGACAAACAACTTCGTTTCATTTTCATTAAACCATGTTTCTGTTATCACTAATATATTACAGCTAAATTCTTTGACATAACAATATATTTCTTCATGCTTGTTTCTTGCACTTTGAGCATTTAAGTATAGTATCTTTAGTCATTCGGTTCTGTAGCCAGTCCTTCGGTTCTGTTTTTGAAAATTATTGTAATGTTAATATTTTCAGTTAATGATGGTACTGGGTTTGATTTTAATAATAAATTTTCATCCTCTTGCTTACTGGGTACTGTCTTCAAAGTGTCTAATTGTATGCAAAATAACATCAATTACTTTTACAGGACGCCATAGCGATGGTTTCGAAATTACATTACGACAAAAAATATGACAAGGCAATGAGATACTTGTTTGGAAAAACGCTTATTTGCAGACATTTAGATGCTGCTACAAAGCTGGCGAGAAGTACAGGGTTGGATTGCGTTACGTTAGATGGTAAGTAAATGAAATCATGATTCTTAGACATGGTAATGGGTAATGCATCAACCAAGTCTTTTAACATAAGGTACGAAAGAATTTAAGTCAAATTTGGCGTTTGTCAAACTGTTTTACTAGACCTAGCCTATTTGCACAATCTAACATCTAACTTTTCTTGTTCTTTTTGAAAACAATACGTGCTATTCACACTTCTTCATAAATGTTATAAAACATCATAGGTTTTCACTGCGTACAAGTACATGGTATAATCTATTTACATTCAAATCAAATCAAATCAAATCAAATGTTTATTCATCCAGTAGATCATACAAAATGATATTGGACAGGTCAAATATAAGTGTACAATAAAATGACAATAAAATAATCACAGGCGATACAATACAGTTTAAAATTTAGACCAACCACTCTTAAAGTAGTTAAAAAGAATAAAATCATCGAACAATACTAAACCGAGACCTCAGATGACAAAAACTCGGACGTACTATAAAAACAACCGTCAATTAATTTTTTCCTTAATTTAAATTTAAATTTCTTTGTGTTATTTTCTGATATTATAGATGCAGATAAATGGTTATATAATTTAGTGCCCATATATAAATGGGAATCTTTGAAGAGAGTTGTTTTATGTTTTGGGATAGTTATAAAATTACTATGACGCGTAGGGTAGTTATGACGATCCGAATTTTTTTCATACTTATGGAGATGATTACGTACATATAATATACATTTATATATATAGATAGATGCCATTGGTAATAAGTTATATTTTTTAAAATAAGATCTACACGACTCCCCGGGTTCAAGTCCGAACATTAGACGTATAACTTTTTTTTGAGCAACAAAAACTCTATTTATATCTAGGGCTTGTCCCCACAGGATAACATTATAGCTAATGTGTGAATAAATTAGTGCATAATACACACTTAATAAGCTATTAATATCCAATCCTGACTTTAACTGAAGAATCGCATAGTAACCCGAATTTATTTTCTTACAAACATGATAGACATTTGTGCTCCAACTCATATCACAGTCAACATAGGTACCTAGAAATTTTGTTGTTTTTGAGAAGGCAATATTACTATCTTTTACCTTAATTTGAATATTTTCTGTTATTTGCCTTCTGTTATAAAATTGCATACACACGGTTTTTTGGCAGTTTACCAATAATTTGTTTTTATCACACCACTTGGCAAATTCACACGCCAGCATGTTCAACCCATTCTGGAGTTCCTCCGGGCTGTCAGCATCCACTGCTACCGATGAGTCATCTGCGAAAAATACTTTGCACTGTGTACTTAAGTGCTGAGGTAAATCATTTATGTACAAAATAAATATTAGAGGACCGAGAATCGAGCCCTGAGGCACTCCAAAATCAACCTCACAAGCGTCCGACTGCACATCGCCAATTTTAACACATATTTTTCTAAACTCTAGGTAAGATTCTAACCATTTAAGAAAATTACCACGAAAACCCAGACCATTAAGCTTTTCTTTTACAAATTGAACATTAAGGCTGTCGAATGCCTTCGTAAGATCGAAGAAGAGTGCCCCCACATATCTTGATTTATCAAGAGCCTCATAAATAAAATCCATGAAGTCATGCGTGGCACTCTCCGTCGATCTTCCAGGATAAAAACCATGCTGTCCATCTGAAATAATATTAAATTTTTGCAAGAAACTCAACATTCTGTTATATATACTACGCTCAATAACTTTGCTCAAAACTGTTGTTACCGTAATTGGTCTATAGTTCTCAATCAACAATTCCCCTTTTTTTAAATATTGGTGTAACCCTGCCAATCTTAAGGGCCTCTGGAAATTCACCCATTTCTATAGATAGATTTATAATATGCGAAAGCGGCTCGGAGATAATATCACCAATAGCCTTAATAATTTTTGTCGAGATGCAATCCACGCCAACCGAGTTGGTATTTTTTAACTCACGGATAACTTGTTCTACTTCCTCCCTAAGTACAGGATAAAAATAAAATGTTTCTACTATGTTCATGCTTGTACAAGTAGATATATCATTGAAAGAATCACTAAATTGTGCAAGTAAGGATGTCTTTGCAATGTTAGCAAAATAATCAACAAATAAATTGGCCATTGTTTTGGGTTCCTTTATTACTACACCGTTTGAATTTAGGGTAGGACAATCACGTGTCTTTACTTTGCCTGTTTTTTCCAAAACCATGTTCCAAACAAGCTTAGTTTTTTCTACAGATTTAAGATTATCAAATTTATTATTAAAATATTGGCTTTTAGCTAGTTTTATTTCTTTTCTATACACGCTCTTTTGTTTATTATAATTATTATGAATTGTTTGATCATTAGAGTGTCTAGATAACCAATATATATTTTTAACTTCGTTTCCCAAAGCGACAATGGCCTCAGTGATCCATCCATTTTTATTATTATTATTACTAGGCTTAATATGTTTACTTATTACAGGGCATATTAAATTAATATAATACAATAATGTGTTTAAAAAGTTATTATAAGTTTCATTAATATTTGTTATATGATTATAAGTGCAATTGAAATTTTCATTAAACATCTCATTACGTAAGTTTGTTAAATGGTGTACACTTGTATTTCTAAAATGTATTAATTTTGAGGTCTCGATTTTACTACATTTAGATTCAAATTGGGTTTCGAAAATTTGACCTAGGTGATCTGCGATTCCCAAATTCACAACATACTCATTATATAAGTTAGGTGATACATTTGTCAAAACATAGTCTATTTTTGTAGATGTAACAATATTTTGATTATTAGTACAAATTCTAGTCGGCTCTAAATTTTTTAAATTTAATGCAAAATTATCCAGTAAATCTTTAAGTAAATCCCTATCAGATGAGTTATGTAGCCAATTTACATTTAAATCGCCACATATTATTATATTAGTGAATTTTTTTGAGCAATAATTTAAAATTGCAGTCAGGTTATTAATAAACAATAAAAAACATCCGTTGGGTGGCCTATAAATACAAATAATACAAAAACTACAGTTATTCAGTATAAACGAGACCGCACAACACTCAATGTGCATTTCTAAGGCATATTGGTTAACAGTCAAAACTTCGTCAGATTGTAACTCATTTTTGACATAGATAAGTACACCACCATGAATATGATTTTTTCTCACATAGAAAGACCCTATATTATAGCCGTTAACCTTAACAGAATTTATATTTACTTCTGAACGCCACGTTTCGGAAATGCAGAGAATGTCCGGCGATTCATTATGCAATAATATTTCTATTTCGCCTATTTTATTTATAATGGATTGAGAATTTACGTGAATAGTTTTAAGTCTTGTTCCGTTCGTGTTAGTGTCTAAGTTAAAATATTCGTTGTCCTGTTTTTCTTGGAAAACGAAATCTCTTAACAAGCACCCCTTTCGGCCAGAATGAAGGTGTATACAGAATATCTTCTAGCTCTTTGGGGGCTTCAACTTTGTATGCAACATTCTTACCCTTACTGTCCAATCTTGTTACCGTAAATTCCTTCTCCGGGGCATTTTTCTCCAGGTACTTTTGAATAATTTCACTTGTTGACTCCGGCCTGCATCTGCCAACGTAGATCCAAAGTCGCCCAGCTGACCCAAAATTTGTATCATCTACGTTATCAGTTTTTGCTCCCATTACTATCTTTCTCTTGGCTGGTTGTTTTTGCCTTTGTTGGTCTTTAGGACCAGTTTTATGAAACTGACTGCCTTCGGTATACGTAGCGAATTGACTTTCTATAACAGTGTCTTGGGACGAAGTTGATTCAAGTGAGGTATTTAAGACCGTGTTTAGGGTAGAAACTGCTTGTTGATTTTTTTGTTTTTGTATGTTTATTTCGGTATTAGTAACTAAAGTTAATAACTCACTATTACACTTTTTTAGTTCACATATTTCATGTCTTAAAACATTAATTTCGTCCACCAACTCTTGTGTATTCTCCTTTATTAAAGTTGACAAAAGATTTTTTTAACTCGTCGGGCGTTATGTTTATGCTTTGCAGGGGAGGTACGGCGGTAGCGTTCTGTTTTGCTACTGTTGATCGCGTCATTTTACCCCGTTTGTTCCTTATATTAGGACAATAAAATCAAATACTTGATTAACCGGCACTTGACTGTCACTTAACTAAAAGTACAAAAATCCCGCTTTACGATACGATCGCTGTGAAATGTTCTCTGCTGTATAGTTCAGATAGTTTTCAAATATATATACAAGAAAATAATACTCGTCCATAAAATATAATTTTTCTTCAATTTTGGAATTAATCCGAGGGCTCTATTATCATGGGACATGATTATTTCCTAAAAGCAAGCAAAGTCATATTTGCTTATATTCAATGGGTTTAAGAGCACTTTGCACATCTTTTCAGTGCTTATGAAATTACCATTGAATGATGTGCTTTCATATGGGTTTATTGGCAAATCAAATTTGTTGAAAAAATGTATTTTATGATATTCAGCCTGAAAATTATTTTTATTGTAGTTTAAACTTTAATAAAAGTTCAAATGACTACTGTTTTATTCGATATCAAAATGACCATGTGAGTAATTAATAAGCAATATATGGAAAAATATTCTACATTAAAGAATTTCAACATTACCTTTATCTAAATATTATTAGATAGTAAAGTTATAGCTGAGCAGACAGTAGCGTTAAAATGTTATGTTCTTAGGTAAAAATGTATATTTCTAAAATACCCATTCCCCTGCAATATACAAGGGACACCAATACGAAAATTCTAGAGCAAAGTCTAAGACGTGTATGCATTAAACTGTTTGGTTTAGTGGTTAGAAAACAATATTGAATATGTTAATTCAATATTGTTTTCTAATCGCATTTCTGTTTAGATATTTTTTCCATGGACTCTCTTTCTTGCTAATGCGGCAAAATTATTTTTTAACTTTTTTTGCGCCATCCAACATAGGTAGTGTTTTGTAGTATTTTTAACGGCCACGTATTATAACTGGCCACAGGATTTTAATTTCTATTGAAATCTGAACAGTGGCTGTATAAGTTATATAAAATTAATTGTAACAAGTGTTCTGATGAGTTTAGGCTTTACTATTTTCAGGCGATCAGGTTTCTTCGAAAGGTTCTCTGACTGGCGGTTACTTCAATACGTCACGGTCTCGTTTAGAAATGCAAAAAAATCGCGGCGAAACCATTTCGCAGATCCAACAATGCGAACACGAATTAAAAACTTTAAGAACAGAACTTGGTAAAACGGAATCTTCTATAAACACTATTGTTTCTGATATGCAGAAAATTGAGACAAAGAACAGCAAAGCCAAGGTGATTTACGATAAAGTAAAAGGTAAGTAAAATATATTTTTCTTAATTGAATTTGCAGGTTTCCCCATTTATTTTAAGCAGTTTTAAAATTAATAATTGTACTTTTTTAGTTGAACTAAGATTAATGAAAGAAGAATTGACAAATATAGAGAAGTTCCGTCTACCTAAAGAACGTTCTCTGGCCCAATGTAAATCTAGTTTAGAGGCGATGCAGACTACCAAAGAGAATTTAGAGTCGGAGTTACATCAGGAGTTGCTATCATCATTGTCGGTCGCCGATCAACAACAAGTGGACAGTTTGAACGATGATATACAAAGGTTGCAAAAAGAAAATAAGGAAGCATTTAGTACGAGAATGAAATTGGAAGCTGAAAAAAACAAGCTTGAAAATTTGTTAACTAATAATTTAATCAGAAGGAGGGATGAAGTTTTACATGCTTTACAGGTACATGAAATTAATATCATTATTGGCTTTACGCAATAGGTTGCCTGAATATTTGTTGGCGTTGTAGACAACAATTGTATATGTCAACGTTTTTTGCATTCCTCTTTTTTTTTTTTTTTTCATAGCAGTCAAAAATGGAGGAGGATGTGTTTTTTTTTACGAGAATCGCTCCAATCGTGGTTGTAAAGTCAGTAAAGGCACCTGCTTTATTTACACTTATTCTGTAACAGGTACTCTCAAAATTAAAACTTCCCTCAACAAGCCAGTTTTGGTTTTCGCACTTGACACCTTCGCCGTAATTTCACTTTCCTGGTTCCTATGATTACATTCGAAATCAAACCAGCTATCCCATTAAACTAAATTCCTTATTTCATAGTAGTTATTTTGTAGGAAATTTCGCTTGAAGATCGAAAGCGCCAGTTAATAAATTGTAAGAGTGAACTGGAAGAGATTGACAAAAAGATAGACAAGGTTAACAAGGAATTAAATTCTATGGAAGTTAAAGTTAAGGATATGACTAAAAAGGTAAGCAGTAAATTCCTCTTATTTGTTTAAGCATGCATTTTATATTAATGTAGGTACGTAAAAGGTATTAACCATACCGTTTATTTCGGTGGCCAGTTCGTCATTCAAGCCACAATATGTTTTTCTTTTTCGCTACTGGAAATGAGCATATCTGACATGATCTACAACTTATGTTAACTTACATTATGTCTTAATTAAGTCAACTTGTTCAGAACTGACCAAAAAGTCATGAGGCGTGTCGTTATGTTCAACAAGTACAATAGGTTCTACACTGAAAATAAGATTTTGTGAATTTACAAGAAATTTAATGGGGCTACTGCGACCATGAAATTTCTTGTTAAATCACAAAAGTGTTGTAGCTTCTGAAATTTACAATTTTGTCTGTAAAACGGGATACAAAAGTTGTGTGAATTTACGTTTTTACGGTAACGAATATTTACATTTTATTTGTAATTTTCCAAGAAAATAATATATATATTTTGTGAAATTAGAATGTGAAATTTCGGCATAATTGCAAATAAACATTGTAATTTATATGAAATCTTGGAATTCACCTCGTAAATTTAATTAAATTTTTGTGAAACCAGGATGTGAAATTTCGGCATGATTGCAAATAAACATTGTAATTTATATGAAATATTGGAATTCACCATGTGTTTTTACTAAGGGAGGTGAAAACCCTTCAAATAAAAATGCACATTTAAATTTTAAGGTTAATTTTATTAAGAAAACCAAACTAAGTATACTAATAACAAAATATTCCTAAATAAAAATCAAGAAACTAATAAATTTACATTCTTTTAACGTAAACATAATTCGCACGCAATGCTCTCGGATTTTCTAGATCTGATGGGGGGAAAAGGCAAAATATTTTTGAAATCTTTTTTTTGGATTATATACTACAAGTCGATTAAGAGCATGTATTAAAATTATTTTTAAATATACAGAGCCGTTCAAAAAAAGAGTTACAAATCAAGCGATTAAACTAATACATACATCCTGTATATTATTGCATTTATGGATTCTACAAAAGATTCTAAGCATATTTCATGTATCATACCTTATACCTAAATTCAACTGTTTTTAGGATATGGATAGTTAAAAACCGACATGTATTGCACTTTGCTATATAGGCTGTGAAACTCAAAGGGTTAAAACAAAAGGCTTGTACTTTTCTATCTTAGTTTTTAAATAATTATCAAATGACATTTAAGCAAAATAATCTAATTATGCTTAATGCGATGTAAGGAATAAAATAATTTAATTTTTAGTCGTAAAAATAACATAAAATAATAAGTAATTTTTAGCCCAATCAGGTGGTTGTGCACTGTGCGCGTGCCATGACGCTAGATGTCAGATTGAAAAATCCATCAGCTGATTTCAGAGCAGGCGCTTTAGGTGCGAAAAATTTAATTTAACCTAAAGGTTGAAAGTTGGCCAACTTTTAAATTACGTCTGACATGACATCAGCTGCATGAATCATACCATTGAGAACCTTTTAAATTATATTATGTTATTTTTTAAATTAAATTATTTCGCTGTATGAACTCATCACCTTTACTTGCTATTATACAAAAAACTGACCCATCATTAAAAACTAGGAGAGAAGCATTCAAGGTGTTTTATTGTATAACATAAGAAGTTTAGGTTTTTAGCCTAACAAAGCGCACAAAATGTTGATTTTTATATGTCGATAATCTTTAAAACAATTGAATTTAGAGGTAAAGGATACAATACAGAAAATATGCTTAGAATTTTCTATGGAATCCAGAAATAGGTAAAAAAATATTGCATTTCATATTTGACAAATTTAACATGTAATTTTTTTAGCCGCCATATATTTATCAAAATATTTGTAGAATGTGCCCTGAAGAAATATATTTTAAACATATTCAACCGTGTTGAATGTGCCTTTGGAATATAGTCAATATAGCGATGCCTCAGTGCAATACCGTAACAACTGAAAAATTTTACAAATTGACTTATTCTAGTTTTCCGGTGCATGATCAAATGTACGGTATGCAATACAGAAACAAATATCATCAAATTATTTAGCAAATATCCATTTGCTCTAAGTTTTAAATTGCATTGTCAACCGGAAACTGCTGTTTTCTCAAAACTTAATTTTTCGACTTGTTACTCTGTTGCACTGAGGTATCGATAGGTAATCGTACAGAAATTAAAATGGGTATCCTATGAGGATATCAATTTTTTCTAACTTTACAGAATTTAAAAAACGTAAAAGAAAAGTTCCAATAAAATGTAAGTGAGCTGGATGAATAACGTTTAATAACTAAGTATTTGAAAATTTATTAAGAAAAGAAATGACCTTTCTCTTTGATAAATTCATCTTTCTGGACTTGGTGCCCTCGTCTGGGTGAATTTTCAGGATATAACTTTGCAGAAACTCAAGGATACATAATGCCGACTTCGAATAGGCCAAATTAAACACAAAGTATATCCCAAAGAGTAACTGGAGGGCTTCACAAAACGTATTCGCTGATATAATTGGCATTCGTTCTAAATATATGTTGAATTCCTTCTTACCACCAGATTCTAAAGAAAATGTCACCAAATCTTATAAGCATCAAAATATAATATGATTTATTCTAGAATGAAAGTGATGAATTGCGCCTTGCTACCATTTTCAATAATGAACAATTGGTCTTTGTTTGACGTCAATAATATACAGGGTGCCCCATAACTTATCCGTCATAGAGCAACTGGTGATTCTAGAGATCAAAATAAGAAGATTCGTTCCATAAAAATGTGGTGGCAAATACTAGTCGTTAAAAAGATAGAGGGTGTTGAAAGTGAAGTTTTCTTTTCGAAAAATTACAATAATTATGAAACGGATAAAGATATCAAATTCAAAATTAGTGTTTAGCGTTTTCAAAGTTGAGAAATCCGAATTCGGCATTAGTTTGAACCTAGCTCCTAGAAGGCGCTTGTTACATAGTTGGTGATGAGTTAAATTTTGTATATATTTTTTATCCTGTAAAGCTAAGACTGTTTTGACTTCACACCAGAAAAGAGCTCAAATGGCTTGAGAAATCAATGTTGACCAAGAGTACGTTTTTTACGCAGAAATGATGACTCTTTTTTAGTGTGAAGTGAAAACAGTGTTAGCTTTACAGGGTAAAAAAACATAAAACAATTTGATTCATCATTAAGTATACTTAATGTAGCAAGCGCCCTCTAGGACCTAGGATCAAGCTAACACCGAATTCGGATTTCTCACCTTCCAAAACGCCAGTACACAGTAGCGGTTAGACGTTATTCTGCAATTTTTTTATCACACCAGAATCACTCAATATAATGTGCCGCCGTTATTTTGAGCTATTAGTGGTATAACCAAGAAATGTAGTTGCATAATTTTAGTAGATTGAAGCGAAAAAATAGTAACGTCTAGTCATCGGTCTCTAATATTGCAGCTTAGAGACTCCATCGATGCCTTTACGATCAAAACCTTCTACTATGCGGCTGTTCATTCTGTGCTGGCCTATGGTTTGTATGTTTGGGGAAACTCATGTAGTATTGAAAGGGTGTTAATTAGTCAAAAGCGCATAATTCGCACTATATTTAGACTTCCATTCAGAGAATCATGTCGCCAAACTTTTGTAAGGCAAAAAATCCCAACAGTAATAAATATTTATATCTTTCAATGTGCTAGTCAGATTTTCAAAAATTCAAAAAATTATGATAAATGTGGGGATATAAATTATTATAAAACTCGAAATGCTTATAAACTCTATGGCGCGACTGACCTAGGTACAGGATGGTCCTATAATTACCTCTCTGAAGATATTTATTCGTCTTCCGCAATTTAGTAAGGATGCTAAAACTTTTTCTGTATTTAGGAAGACTTTAAAGACCACGCTAGCCAACTTTGCTTTTTATTCCTTAATAGAGTATTTTTTGTGTAATTTTAATTAAATTTTAGTTTGTGATTGGATGTATGTATGTACTTAGTCTCACTTAATTCCCATTCCCATATGTAATTTGACAATTCCGATACATTTTTTTAAATGTCTATGGAAGTAAAGAATTTGAATTTGAATAGTACAGAAAAAAATGTATATTCAAAATTATAATGTTTGAAACAACAATATCATTAGACCTAAAATTAAAGAACCGAGGATTAATTTCAATATATTATATAATACTTTCATTATTTTCTTTTTAAAGTTAATATTACTTTTAATTTTTAATATCTTTGGAAACCCGTTACTTTTTGAAATATAATTTTTAGACCTGAGACTTGGGGACTTAATATCTTCACTTTTTTGCTGCTTTGAAGAGAGTGTATAAATTATATTTTTTTCAAAGAATAGATAGTGTTAAAAAATATCTTACCAACTTCGATAATGCATGGTTGACTGTCAGTCAATTGAAAGTCCACCTCATCATGTTTCTAAAAAAAATATATCCAATATCCAATAAAATGGATCCATTCTTCGCATTCTATGTTCGTTTTCATCTTTTCCTCAATATAACATTTTTTATTTGAATACAAAATTAATGGAAAAATTTAATTGAGAATACAGGCTGTTACAAATTCCATTGGCTTGTGATCTAGGTAATCGTAAGAGGTGCAGTGGAGCTTCTTAAATCGGGGCAAAGTTCCGTAACGTCGGATTTTAGATCTAACTACAGATTTTTTCAGAGAAGAAATAGTGTCAATTTAACAGATACTGTATCTCTTACGGTAACCAAGTTCTCAATGCCGGGGAATCGAATTTGCAACACTCTGTGTATATGCATAGAATGGCTAAGGATATATTAATTGTTTCTTAAAGCAATACCACTTACTTTAAACAGCTCGGATATTTTTGACAAATCTTTTTTGAAATATGATGAAAGAACATGGGGGATTTGAACATATCTATCATCAGACTTTTCTACGGATTTCCTATCTTTATCTAAATGCATGATCTTGTCATATTTTTCATTAAGGTTGGATCAAAACTTGCTCAAATCTGATTTGCATATTTTATTAATATGCCAGCTGAGGGCAAATTTATTAAATAGAATTGGCCACTCACTTTTGATTTCTTCGACCGTCGGTGTCTTTTCGATATTATTTAAAAACGTATTGAGAATGTTTTCTCCAGAAGAATGTTCATTTCTTCATTAAGGCAATCACTACTGAAAAATTTATTTACTTCTGCTTTAATATAGCGGTAAACGTCTTACGCAGGAGAAAAAAGTAACAATCACAAAGGGGAAATCGCAAGAGACGCGTTAAAGGGTGGCGTGAGCAGCAATTCTTCAATTTGATTGGTGCGGATTTACTTAATAATTGTGAATTCATAAATATTACGTAAATACACATAGTTGACATAATTCTGATTCAGAATGAAATAAGGGTATCATTGGAAATTACAAAAATAAATTCATTTTATAGCAAGCTTTTTCTTTTTTGTGAAATCGCAGAAGTAATTGTGGTTTCACATCTTATAATCGCCATAAAATAAAAATTTTACATTTTTCAAGTATATTTAAAATGAGCCCAAGTAGTTTTACAAAGTTTTATAAATTATACAAACTGAATATAAGAAAAACATTAATTTCACATTTAATTCCTTGCAAACTTATTGAAATCATGTAAAAAATAAATTACCTTTAAGATTTATGTATATACACTTAAATTTTATTGTAATACATTTGTGATTTCACAATTTTTTTCACTGTATATTTCTTTTCCGTCTCCCGCACATATTAGTATATTATTTTATATGGAGGAAAAGTAATACTTTTCATGGCGCGCTCGTGTTTAACAGCCGAACGGAGTGAGGCTGGTAATAGAGAGCAAGCCATGAAAAGTTACTTTTCCTCCAAATAAAATATGCTGTTTTTTCTTCAAATGTCGACAAATTAATGCAAAAACGTCTCTTTTTAATAGTAATAATAATTATTATTAAAGATAAGTGGGTTCGCAAGGCGGCTTAGACCGGTACGGTGTCGGTGAATAGGCTCAGGTTGTTGCTATAGTAATGTAACATAAAGCTGTCGGTGGACACTGTCAACAATAATTATATAAATAATAATTGCGTGTTCGATTGCATTTTAATTCCGTATTGATAAGCAGTTATTGAGTAAGTTCGATTAAATAATAACCAATTTGTTCCTAAATTAGTGATTTTTTAAATGCAGTCACAAATTGAGTGATAAATACAAATTTTAGTTTAATAACTCTTGAGTTGTTGACGCTTATATTTTGTTGTCTGTTTGTATTGTATCTATGTTGCTATGACAACACTTTTACCTCCGCCGGCGGAAAAGTGAAAAGTAAAGCTCCGGCGGAGGAAAAACGAAACTTCACGGCCGCCTACACAGTCGAGTAATGACGGATTTACTGACGTTTGAAGAAAAAATATTAGTTTTTTATATATCTAATATAATAACTCCAATGTTTATAGTTAACACCAATGGTTGATTTAGTTTTTAAAAATTCAATGACATAAAGCTGTTTAGCTTCTGACTGTACCATTTACCATTTATACCTGATCGTGAATATAATAAAATTTAATCTAATAGATGCTATTTAACCCATTTCTCTGTGATTTTTTCACATTTATAAAGTGGGAAAATATTTTTTGGTCCACTTATGCAATGTAAGTTTCATAGTATATTTATTGTATTGTATTGTTGTTAGACGACAATATATTTACTTCTTTTTGTTTTATAATCCCAAGTTGAAACAAGAGCAGACTGAACTAGAATCATGGAAAAGAAAAGAAAAGGACGCCCAAGACAAGATAGACGAAGATGCGAAACATTTAGAAAAATTTGCATCTAAGCAAAACCTTTTAGAGGCAAAAATCCAGGAAAGTGTAGAGAAAATTAATCAACTTGGTGCATTGCCAGCCCAAGAGTTATATAAACATCTAAAGAAAATGTCTTCTAAAGCGGTAAGCAGTTGATTAAACTCTTCTTCCAAGCAATTACGCACATTTTGAATTTAGTGGTCTGTAAATTCAACAATTTCAATGTATTGCATTCTATATTTTTGTTATATTGCGCCTAGTCTACAACAGTGGTATGCGTCTAAGTTCCTAGGCAACTATAAAATAAGTTTAACTGAAAAAATACAAGCTCAACATTACTCCAGCAGTGAGAATGTCACTACATGAAGCAAACAAGCATGTCATGATTATTAAAGACAAACAGCCAGATTTCTTTTTTAAAAACAGCTCTAGATTTTCTTGATCTATTCTCCGTCGTTAAGAGATTAAAGCATTTCGAACCCATATGCCCAATATTAGTGTTAGAACCCACTGCCAACTTTCGGAATCTTAACATGCTCACTCATAAATAATAACCTTGTCAAATGCCTCCTGAGTATACCAGTTTACAGACTGGACGTATAGCCAGCGAATATAGCAGATCTTCTCATTATATAGGAAATAAGTGGGATGTAAATAATTACTCCTGTAAATTTGTGTCAAAATTTTATTTTGGACGATGTTTAATGATCTGAGTGTTGTACTGTACAAACCCCACCAAACGATTAAAATACTCTTTGAATTTGATATCTAATAATTATATTATAGCTAATTGCAAATTCGTGCAATTTGTCATCCATGCCCGTATTTCGGCTGTTACGAGTGGCATGAATATGTCATAATGTGTGTCTTGCTTGCACAACAAATTATATGCTACTTTTCTTTAAATAATGACACACACTATTGGAAATTAGTGATGTGGGTTCTTTAACTCTGTTGCTGTTTATTTATGTTATGCTCTAGTCTAACATTTATGCTTTTTAACACCTTATGATCAAATTCTGTATCCTAATATTTGTAACGTTATGCTAGAACTGCACTTTTAACTATTTTAAATCGAGTGTAGGCAATACTTGGCATAATTTATGTAAATGTTTATTTTAGCTTTTCAAAGAATTAGAGAAAACTAACACCCAACTAAAGAAATTCAGTCATGTAAATAAAAAGGCTCTCGACCAGTTTATGAGTTTTTCAGACCAAAAAGAAAAACTTCAAAAGAGAATGGAAGAGTTAGTAAGGGGGTGAGTATTGGGAACGTTAATCATCATGTCACCATTTAAACAGATATTTTTGACTTTGTTTTGAATTCTTGAATATATGTCGTCCAATTTCTTCCCTCAAAAAATATTGTGATTCGACTACACCTTGGTTCCCCTGCTCCGTTTTCTATTTTTCGACATAATCTCTGACGTTTCTTCATTTAAAGCGTTGCAAATTTATAGACGTGTGGACCTAAAATATAGATAAGGTTACAATACCATCTTATAACAGTTTGTTAATGATTTTTCAGGTTTGCTAGGCGGACACACGCAGTTATTAAAATGATATTATATTAAGCGGATTTACTGTAAAGAGTTTGATTAAAATGTTAAAATTGTGAACGCCCGAAATGCTCTAAACCACAGTATTCTTGCAAAATACCGTGCTATTTTGATTCACGTTATTTTTTTTTTCGACACATTTTCTAATACGTTGTTTTTATGCGGTGCTAAGTTTGTGATGCATTATTTTCATGCGGCACATTTTGATATATGTTATTTTTGAAAGCGCTGCTTTGATACAGAGCTGCGCGAAAGTTATTGCCAGGGTTATTCCAATATTTTACATATAAAATTTACCTGAAACACTTTGGAATGGCTCTCCACCAAGTCTTAGTAGATCAACCCTTAAACTCCTAGTACCCATTAAGCACTGCCTGCTTCATTTCTGCCTATAAATGTTTTTTCTACTACCCTCTTAGAAAATGACGTTTTCGGATAGAAAACGGTACTTTCCGTCCCAAATTAATATTACCTCCATAGGGAGGAGTTTTTTCTTCGCTCTAACTTCTTCTTGACGAACAAATGGTCATATTTTTTTGTTCCATAGTTTTTTTGGAATAAATGCTGTCAAGTCATCATCATAGTAAACTCGAGATGTTCTTGGCCCAATTCCATATTATTTGTATGCGCAGTTTTATTGTCAGAAATAATTTTGCGTGTAACCTCACATTTCCTAGAGATTGAATCAGCAACTTAGCCTTCAGCTACACTTGATTGGTTTCATCCTCTGTGCTGTTTTAAATTATTTCCAATTACTTGCACTGTATATCTTCCAAATGTATATTGAAAAAGAAAAACGTTTATGTTCTGTTTTTTTGGACCTAGCAGAGATATATTTTCTGAAAATACTCAACACAGGAACTTCTATAGTTACATCATAAAACGTAAAAGTTATCTGTCTTGGAGTCAGGAATATTAACTATAACTAGATCATCCATATACCAAAAAGTAACGTCATCCAAAAAAAGGATAGAAAAGTGAAACTTAAAAAAAAAATTATACTAATTTTCTAATTTAAATATCTTTTTTTATGTAAAAACACTCCCGATCCTAAAATTTAGGTTTTTTCAGTACTTTCTTGGTGCCTTCATGTGTAAATAATATTCATCAGAAGCCTGACTAGTAAATTTGTTGATGTATTCTCTTGTAAATACGCTGCCTTTTTTTACTTAAATCCGGAAACATCTTTTCAAAAAAAGCTACCACCTTAGGAAACTAAATGTCGACGTTTTCTTTTACATTCACTCATGAACGCTGCAGACGATATTTACTCCAGAGGGTTGATTGTTTTAAAGATGCTGACGGACTAGAACGACTGTAAAAACACACAGAACGCGATCCAGTTGCAGCACTGTCGCGGAAACGTCTATGTTTCCATAGTCGAATTCCGCGCGCTCGCGCTCTCGGTACGCGAAATTACAGTTATTTGATGGAGAGTATGTTTAAACATTAAGTCACAACCTTTTATTATCAATATAATATTTTATTTCATAACTAAACTCCTGGCCATTTGCTTTCGAGCAAGGAAAATTCCGCCTCAATTCAAAACTAAATATTTTCTTAACCAGACATGATATCGACCTACTGTTTTTAATGATTAATAAACTTATCCCTTAGGAAAAACTGATTTTTTTTAAACTTTCAAAAAAATATTATATACTGGGTGTGAGAGAAGACGGTGATTTTTGCTCCAATTTCAAGAGCATGTAACTTTCACAATATACACACACCGGCATAATTAGGGGAATGGGCAAAATTTACACTAAGTTTGATTTTAATTTTCTCTTGAACCCTTTACTCAAATTTGACCTTTTTTTTGTTAAATTGTAGCCTGGTTCTTTAAGAATACGTTAGAGATAATGCTGATTTTAAACAATTGGTCCTAATGTCATATACAGGGCCAAACAGAAAGTAATGTTTTTTTGTCAATTTTTGGGACACTGTAGAGTGAACGAATAAAATTCGATATCATTCGATAACGCAAAATTAAAGAGTGATCCTTTCTGAACATTTTCTTTTTTTATTCGCTCTGATACCTCGAATATTA